>NJDD01000719.1:13860-113264 GCA_002245505.1 Calephelis nemesis
ACCGCCAATCGGGCACATTTCCAATCCCGAGCAACATTTTTTTTTTGTTAGAAAATTGAAAAACCACAATTTTCTTTTTGTTACCCGAATGGGATTCGAACCCGGGACCTCATGCAGTCAAGTCCAACAACTTAACCGCTAGACCACACATATTTTAATATTTATGGGTATTCTAAATAAATCTTTAAAAGTTATGTAGATACTAAATTCTAGGGTATGATTTGAACTAGCTGACCCAATGAATATCGGAACGCTTGACATATATAATTTCTAAGTTTGTATATGAAAAGTTAAGCCGTTAGTCAGCAAATTTTATTATTTATTATATGTTAAGATAAAATATATTAAAATATTTTAAAAAAAATTATAGCTTTGTATGTGGCATATCTGATTCGTTCGTCTTTATTTTAAATACAAGTTTCATAAATTGTATTTCCATCGGAATTATGTTACTTTTGGAATGTTAGAAACATAATATATGTTAACTGGTTTATGTTGTGATTTATGTAGCTGTATTTCTAGAAACAATATGTGGGTTTCTGGATAAAGTTCTACTTATAAACCAGCTCTACAATTTATACATACATGTTCCTATTTTAATATTCTCTCGTATTAAATTTAAGATATTCGAATTAATTAATTAATTTGTTTTTGATAAAATTTATTAGTAAGTGTTTAAAATGTGTTTTATTCTTATCTTTATATAAATGAATAATTATTAAATTTAGGTAGCACTAGCTAACCTGGCAGACGTTGTTCTGCTTTAGTTTTAATGTGATTTTAGTAAAAAAAACGACCGAAACGAAACGAGATATGTGGTAGAATACAATATTATCATTTATTGCGCTATCGTACACAAACATGACAATGGTTTTGACGATACCAAACTGACGCGAATTTGGTTACCCACTCCAAAAAAAGTGCGCAGCGCTGGTAAAGAAGTTTTCACTTCAAAAGTTTGGGGTAAGTCATCCTTATCACTAAGGGGTATGAAAATTGATTCCCAGACTTACTTAATATGCTCACAAAATTTCATGAGAATCAGTCAAGCCGTTTCGGAGGAGTACGGGAACGAACATTGTGACACGAGAATTTTTTCTACAAGATTTTATTTTACTGTGGTAAAATATTTCGTTCCCATAACTAACCAAAAACAGTCTCTTCAAAATACGAAGTCGCGGTCAACAACTAGTATACAATAACATCTTCGGAAGTGCACAGTGGCCTGCACACGGAATTACTAGACAAAATTCCGTTATTAAAATTGCAAATAATGTTTAACGTTCAATTATTTTTATCTAATAGTGATTAATATCTAGTAATTATCACATCCCGTGTTAATGACCGTTTTGGTTGTAATCAGCTACTGAACTTTTAATTGATTTCTAATCTTTGTAAACTTCCGCTACTACTTATAATTTGCTGTCATTCTCAAGGTTAGGGTTTTACCATGAGCTTAAGTTTATTGTGATAATACAATATGTTAAGATAGTAGGTATTATTAATAGTATTAAAGAGTTCGGGTCAAACAATCCCAAGGATCACTGTGACCTTGACATATCTCAAGACAATAACGACAGTCAAGACAGTAATACTAGAATTAAAAAAAACGACGGAGTGCACTCTGGGAGTGCTGATAGAAGTGCAAACTTGAACGTTGTACATTTTTGATATTTTGGAATGGTTAGGGAATAATTTTGCACGTATTGCTTTAATTATCAGTATGAAAGTACTATTATTCATGTGGTAGAATACAACATTCATTTATCGCGCTATCGTATACAAACATGACAACTCAAACATTTGTACAAGCGCCCTGCGCCGTCTTACGGATTTTCGATCAGGTCATAATAAAGCATCGAAAAATCCTACAAATAATGTGATTAATCCGCATCGATCCATCCGATCAAAAGTTATAATGCCAGACACACACATGTAAAACTTAAAACACACTTCTTTTCGTCGCGCGTTAAAAAGACGACATTACAAGCCTTGCTTCTTATGAGGGGCCAGAGAGGCAGATGGTATCTTCCTTGAGACACTGTCCAAGACGAATGAATATAAAGAGGCTTACAGGAAAATGGATTCCTTAGTCCGCGTATAGCCAAAGAATTTAATGACGCATTGTCAATATCGGTAAATTTATCGGCCAACCTATCCTTCAAATCAGAATACGAGATAATCTAAAGAGCGTGCTCCCGAGGTGGCCTTATTGCCGGGTAGTCTGAATCTGATTAGGAATTTCAGGAAAAACTAAAAAATACTTTCATATTATTAAATGACGTAAAAGTTACATTGTAGTGAAATTGAAGTTGGTTTTTTTTATTTATATTGTTCAATTTTGTATAAAAACAAGGCTACCCTACATTGGATAGGTATCCATTTGTTAATAGGGTTGCCACCTATCACATTATGGGACTAAGTACCTTCGGCGACTCTTGGTTTCCCTAGTTGTATCTCTGCCTACTACTTTGTGGATACGAGCGTGAAGATACAAGCTTTGACTGATTATGTGTAAGGTATAAGCTATATGTCCACTTAACATTATGCGAAGCACACTACGACAGGCTTGTGTCCGGTTGGATCTACTTTCGATTCTCGAATCAAGGTCAGACGGTAGAAATGTACGCGCCTACGCCAGTAGGCTTTTGTCAAGACTTATGTGGTGATTACGCCTCATTGGGCCTCTCCTTAGTCACAGAATAAGTAAAAGCAGTTTAGACTGTTTGCTAACTAGGAGTTTTGGCGGGATTAGGAGAAAAGATGGATGCAGTTTTTTCTTAATTGCTGAATTTCATATAAACATTGATTAAAATAATTCTGAAATTACAAATATGTACTCGTACCTTATAACCCCCAATAAAACATATATGTAATGTAGATAAGAATCAAGTCAGCTTTCAAACGAAAAAACCTTATCAAAATTGGTCCATCCGTTCGTTAATTATGATGCCATAGACAGACACAGACACGTCAAACTTTCAACACCTCATTTTGATGTGCTTTGATGTCCGTCCATCCATTGAAGAACTACAATGCCATACACACACAAACAAACATTATTAGATTCTATTATATATATTTTTTGTTAGCAAAAGTGAAGTTACACACAAGATCAATAAGTGCATAAGTTTTATTAGTAATGGGGTTAATGTGGAAGTCAACTGACTACCTTCCCGACCGAAACAAGTGCCAAACATTGTCATTAAGTGGGAATGGATAACACACAATTTTGACCCCGAAAGCAATGCTAAATAATAAAAACTAGTGGTCGCCCGTTGGTCAAATTCGACCATAATAAATTTTGATATCCATACGAACGCTACCTTCATTTCACAAGACCAACTACTTTGTTTACAAACTTTTTAGTGCGCCATCTGTGATCTTCTATCGTTATTATCAATACAGAGTCTCCGAAACCGGCATGTTTGTATGGAAAAGGTTATGAATGTGAAGGAAGCAAGAAAGGTTTGTCAGGATCGTGAGGTCTGGCACTCGATACTCTCTGCCTACCCCGTAAGGGACTTGGCGTGAAGATATGTATGTATGTATGTATTATCAATACATTTGTTTGTGTGTGTCAAATGCATGCTAGTGTGGGTAATGTTTTATTTATTGATTTAATTTACTTTATAATTATTATTATTGAAAAATATTAGCGTTCTGCACTTCTCCTACACATAAACTATAAGTGTGCCAAATGTTATGATCCTCCGTTAGCGCAATTTTTGTAAAAAGGATCCAAATTTTTTGTTTCACGTGTAAAATATATAGATTTATAGATGAGCAAAATCATGACATAAAGTTAATGTTATGTAAAATCGTAATATTACCCAACGAGGAAATGACGACTATTTCAACTAATACTATACATAAAAATGTGTACATACGTCTTGACATTTGACCTTATTTAGATATATAAAGGTCAGTGATGAGTCATCCACACTAATATGCGACTATATGATTTTGTAACTTGATATTAATTGGATTTTTTGACCTTTAGTGACCCCTTTAATACAAACACCGATTAAAACTTCTAGAGCGGCCAATTTTTAAAGAAAATACTGGACCTTGTATTACTGATCTTTCACATACTCTACCTTTGTGCAATGCAATCACTATGGTATTAATAATTATTTGTCATTGGGATGTGACGACAGCATCGCCACTAATAGTTAACGGATTATTGCACTAATAGTCATAATTAGGTGGTGATAAGCGCCTTTGTAGTCTAGCGGTCCGGCGTCGAACTTGACCTCTTAAGGTCCCGGGTTCGGTCCCCAAAAAAAATAGAAAATGTGCATTTTTCAATTTCCTAACAAAAATACATAATATAAATAAATAAATACTGTGAGACTTAGTGTCTTCGGCTAATCGTGGGTGCCCATGTTCTGCCTTTGCCTACCTCTTCGGGGATATAGGCGTAAAGATACTTTTTTTTTAACTAGGTCGAAGAATATAGTGATTGGTATCATCACCACCATTCCACCATAGTGTTGAAGGAAGAAGCCTACTTTTCATACATGGCTTGAGATGTCGATCGTAAAATAACCAACCAGTAACATCTATGATGACTTTAGAAGACGGATGTATCTAACCATCAACATATCTTATGACAAAAAGATTAATATTCATGTAACAAGCATATAATTTGCTTAGAGTTAGCCTTTGTTATTTGTCTAGACTTATTTATAAAAAGATGGGTAGGTCGAGGTCAAATTTGTAAATTTAGACGGAGATTTTCAACCAACGAAAAACAGAGGTGGTACCCAATTCAATGTGTATAAATTTTACTAGCTTTCCGGTGAACTTCGTTCCACTCGTTCAGTTTGTATGGAAAAAATTAAAATGTTATTTTTCCTGGTTTTTTCAGAGTCAAGCGATATAAAAAGTATCCTACGTCCGTCTCCTGGTTCTAAACTACCTCCTCGTCAATTGTCAGCAAAAACGCTTTAGCCGTTAGTAATTTGTGTAACTAACTCGATTTTATTTTATATATATAGATGTTAGTTCACCCATAATGTTCTTTAGAATAGTCCGGATTTGGTCATCCTTTTTTATTTTATAGAGACGGATATAGTTACACTTAACAAAACGTATTTAGATGTTTACCTAGACATCATAAAGTAGAAATTTAAGACAGTTTGCTTTTATTTTACAGTAGTTTAAAACTGCTTAAAACCACCACAGATAAATCAGGATTTTTAAAACGGAAAGTGCTGTACCATTGCATTTCCTGCATTTCTTACAGGTCCCGTAAATACGGGAACTGGTTTATTACAGTGAAATCACCGATTAGTGAAGTAATTACGACTTGTATACCGCGTGACCGGTTTTACTTTTTCTTATTAAAATACTTTCTTATTAGCTTCGTGAATATCAAGAGTGGGTCACAGGAAGTATACCATAAGTTATACATATAAAGATTATTAAAGTATACTAAATTTTCAAGAGCAAATGTATGTATGAGATAGCAAAGAAGTAAAACATTCAAACGCAGCAGTTTAATAAAAACTTTTTGTTTACCAAAATCTGTCTAAATCTTTATTGCACAGAGTATGTGTAATGCGATATTTAAAAAAAATATATTTGTATTCAGATTTATACCTATTTCTTATTTTCAGTACAAATGTTATTTACGGCGGTAAAAATATAAACCCCGGAAGGGATTTGGCTTGAAGATGTGTATTTATGTATGTCAAAATATTAAAAAAACGTTTTCAATTTCACTCTCAGATATTTTTTCATTAATTAATTTACATTTTTATATGTTCCAAAAAACTAATACCACTACGATTTAAAAAAATGCTTTTTTAATTAAATAAGAAGGATATCATGAATATCACCAGTTTCCAAAAAACATCATTAAACCTAGAAATTACATTAGCTAAAAATCATCAAAACCAGGTATGCCTTGTTACGTAGATAGTATTTGTCTGCTATGCTATCCCCTTGACGTTAAGGTTTGGTCAAAGTTTCCGTCATTAGTGGATGCAACAGACAAAGAATTGTGTCGATTTCTAGGTGTCATCATAAGCTCTTAAAACAGTATTATTTCAATAATACTAATTGTCATTGGAGAAGGACAACCTTATGACGTATCCCATCAAGTTGCTTATAAAAGCGAACATTTAGCAAGATGGAAGTAATACTATATGCGTTCATGGCGTCCAAGGGCCCGGAGGTCCACAAGAAGCGAATGAAAAGGCTGGTATAACGATGAGCTTGATTAGGTATTATTCATAGTCTTTGACGATATTAATGTTGCATCATTAAATTATTTGTATAAGATAATCAGTGCTACCTTTAATCAAGTAATCTAATAGCGAATGGTGTTTTATGTTCATCAAAGCAAAAACATGAGAGTAGGATAAATGCGGTCAAAGTGACAGCGCTACCGAAAATCTGTGGTGTAATGCTCTTTGACCGCATTCGTAACAGTGAGATCTGAGAAAGAAAAGGGTCTGAAAGAAAATGTTGGTGTTAAAATGAGAAAGGGCATGCTCCGCTGGTTTGGTCATATGGAAAGGACAGATGAAAGATTGGCAAAGTACAATGCGAATGTGGATGGATGTAAGAACCCGAGGAGACCAAGGTTGACACTCCACGACCAGATCGCTGGGATATTATCCGAGGGTGGTGTCAAGAGTCTCCGAAACCAGCGTGTTTGTATGAAAAGGCTAATTAATGAATGTGAAGGAAGCCTAACAGGTTTGTCAGGATCATGAAGTTTAGCACTCGATACTATCTGCCTATCCCGTAAGAGACTTAGCGTGAAGATATGTAGCTTAACCTACACTACGTAATTTCGTTTGGGTTCACGATCCAAGCACTTTCACGACCATCAAAAATCAGTTTCTTAAAGCCTAAGTCATTGCCACTTAACTCTTAAGAGTCTATTAAACAAATTATTTCTTTCTCAAAGTGGGTTAAAAAATTATGTTACCATGATTACCACAATGATAAACTATTATCAATGCATAATGACGCGTTTACCTAATAGGTCAGTGAGCTGCTTTCATAGCAAGTGGTGCGTATTCGGTTCCGGTTGGTGCCTCACACGCGGTGACGATTTTGTCATCAATTAGCGGTTGACAGCTAGACGGAAAGGAAGTAGTTTCTTCGGTGTAATATTACATTTATGTATTTGGTCTTTTAAGTTCCACCCCCTAAAGGGGTAATTTTGTATAAAGTACGTCATTTCCATTTTGAAAATTAATGAAATTGTTGTATGTATTGTAATATGAAAAATACAAGTTGTCATAGATTTTTAATTCAACACCCTAATTCATCCCCTTAAGGTGTTGAAATATTACAATTTGTATGGTGAGTGAATTGTTTGTAATACCTAAATTTAATGTATACTAGTGGTCGCCCGTTGGTCGAAATTCGACCATAATAAATTTTAATATAATAAGAACTTGTTGATAAGAACGCCATCTTCATTTCTCAAGACCAACTACTTTGTTTCCAAACTGTATGGTGCGCCATCTATGATCTTTAATCCTTATCATCAACATATTTGTTTGTGTGTTTCAAATGCATGGTAGTGTAGGTAATGTTTTATTTATTGAATTAACGTACTTTATAAGCATTATTAATGAAAAATATTAGCTTTCTGCATTTCTCTTCCACAAAAATTATAAGTGTACCAAATTTTATGCTCCTCCGTCAGCGCAATTTTTCAAAAAAAGGATCCAAAGTTTTTGCTTCAAGTAATAAAATTCATCAACAAATTCAATGAAGCTGTCCTTGAGGGCAAATCCGCAAATGGAAAGCTATTGACATATGTCCTACGGCGATAAAATTAATATGACTACAAAATATAGCTTCAGTATAGTCGTAAGATAAGCATTTTAGTGCTTGTAAGGAAATAGGGTCACTTTCTAGACGTCCGGTGCATCACTTTCTAAGCCCTTTCCGTTAGTTGAAGTTATATGCAATTGTTGCCACATTATTTAAGAGCAGTAAAATTTAAAAAAGTGGCTTCAGTTTCATTAGTACGTGATGAAGTGGACAAAAAAGTTTAGCAAAAACATCTTTTTTCAAAATCACTTTCTTTTGTTTCCGAAACTCAAATTTAATATACGTTGACATGTAATGAACGTACTACCACTAGTCTTAAATTGACAAAATTTATATGGATTTTTTTATTGTAAGACGATATAGAGAATTTAGGACATTTTTTCTTGTAAGATGTTAGATTACTCACTAAATAATTTGAAAGATTAGATTTATTATGAAATCAAAAGACTTTCTCCTTATTTTGATGTATTGTCTAAACATTGCGCGTCGGTTGTTGGGAAGAGATACCTTGTTAGCGATAAAACCGACTTTTGTATATAATATGTTTTTGTCACATGTAACATTTTTTTGATTTAGGTGTACAATAAAAGTTATTATTGTATGCCATAGAATTACAAAAGAATTAGTTCTACCAGTAGTAGACACGAGAAGTACTTTTCAATACGTATCAAATAAGCCCAAACACTATTGGATAATGTTGGAAATTTGTAAAATTATTACCTATCGGTTCCATCATCAGATTAGATCCATTTCATAATAATTCTGCATTACCAAATGCAGCATTAATGCAAATTTAAGGACCAATAGGCAACTGTAAGTAGATCAAATTCAACTTGCAATATTTTACACGGACAAACATACAGATTAAGCCAAAGTGTATAACCAGAGACCACGGCTTGCCACCTATCACATTGTGGGACCTAGTGTCTTCGGCTATTTGTGGGTGCCCTTGATGTGTCTCTGCCTACCTTTTCGGTGATGCGGGCATGAAGATACAGAGGCCAGTAATATGTACTAATATCTGACATAACTTATAAACCACTAGGCAAATCCTGATCAAACGGAATGAAGCACTTCTAAATCGTTCAAAAAAGCTATCAAAAACCATTCATGAATTGGTTTTCAACGAACATATAAAAATACCGATACGAGTTAAATTCTTTTTCTTTTTGGGATCAGTTACAATTAATATAGCTTACTGGGACACTGCTAATTTAAAAAACCCATAAATTTATGTGTCGGAATCTTGTTTATATGCAGATAAAATTTGTTTGTTTGGTCGTATTTAAAGATGGTGCAATCATTTAGCATAACCGACAAAGTAAATTTTGTTATTTTTGTGAGAAAAATAAGTTATTCTTTTATTTTAGGTTATATCCTTCCAAACTAGTTTCAATATCAATAAGTCAACGTCCTTAAGGAATTTATAACATTGCGCCCACTTAACTGAGGGTTCTCTAATTAAGTTTGGGTAAACACAAAAAAAAATACTAAAAGTTTTAAAGTATCCTTGCAAAAAAACATAATTTGGTAGGTTTACAATTGAATCTCTTTTTCATGCAAATTGGAAATTGGCAGTTTAGGTACTTTTGAAAACAATTTAAGCGACTTGTTAATATTTAGTTTCAAAAGAATTCAAGCCTCTGTGGCCAAGCTGTCCAGGTATTGCACTTGACTTCATGAGATTCTGGGTTTAATTCCCCGGTCGAGCAACAAATAGAAAATTTGGTTTTTCCGACTATACTAAAAATAATGTTGCTCGGGATCGGATATGTGGCCGTTAGGCATTGGGTTTGCCACCTATCACATCGTGGGACTTTGTGTCTTCGGCTAATCGTGGATGCCCTGGTTGTGCCTCTGCCTACACCTTCGGGGATATGGGCTTGAAGATATTTTTAAGTAACTAAGTATCAAGTATTCGCTAGTATTGTGTTCAAGTGACCTAAAATGTCATATCTGATTCCTATTTCCAATATTGCATGAATCGAGTTTCAAGAGCAACCCTTAATAAAGGTTAAATTTGTTACTTTGGTTAATACAAGTATATCTCAATATATTTATAAGTTAGTCTATTTATTTAGAACATAATATTACTTATTTGCTAATGCCGGGGTTTTTTAAAACTATGGGACCACCGAATAAAAAAATTAAATGACAGCTCAACATATTTATAAGTGTCTATTTAGAATATAAAATTATTTGCTTATGCCGGGTTTTTTTAAAATACGGGACCACCGACATGTTAGTTGCTGTCATTATAACGTCAGTTCTAAACACTATCGTGATTTAATTTTGAAAGATAAGGCAGCCGGAAAGCTAACTTACACAATGGTCTTAAGATCTCAACCCAAGTTTGACAACGCACCATTATAACCTTTGTCTATTCTTGCCATATACGTGATTACTTTCCAATACTTTAAAAAAAGAAATTGATATTAACTGAGTTAATAATAGTTGTTATGTCTTACATAATACATAATGATACTGTTATGTGTATATAAAAGTAATTAATCTCCGTGTTAAAAGTAATTTTTTTTTGTTATATAAACAATTAATGAAATAGTGTATTTTGTGAAGAAACTTTATGAAGATCTAAATTACCTAATCTTTAAGAAATTGTTAATCGCCTCTGTGGTCTAGCGGTCCGGGTGTTGGACTTGACTGCATGAGGTCTCGGGTTCGAGTCCCGGGTCGGCCAACAAAAAGAAAATTGGATTTTTTCAATTTTCTAATAAAAAAAAATGTTGGTCGGGATTGGATATGTGCCCGGTTGGCGATAGGCTTGCCACCTATCACATTATGGGACTTAGTGTCTTCGGCTAGTCGTGGGTGCTCTGGTTGTGCCTCTGCCTACCTCTTCGGGGATATGGGCGTGAAGATACTTACTTTAAGAAATTGTGGTTAAACAGATTGAGATACTTTTTAAACAGCATTTTGTAATGATAGTTGTAGTAGAATCTTCACTCTTGTATCCCTAAAGGGTTGGCAGAGATACAACCAAGGCACCCATGACAACAATACAAGTGGCAAACCTGTCACAAACTGGGCCGGTTGAGTTGCCGGACCCGGGAATCGAAAATAGGACGTCACGCAGTTAATTCCAACAGTGAATTAATAGCAGGGCCGGATTTAGAGGTCTGGAGGCCTCGGGGCAACATGGGAGGTTGTTTTTCAGCCGAGATTCCTATACTATTTTAAAACAAAATAATCATGTTTGTACAAAGAACTGTAAGTACAGTTGCAACAGTTAAAAATATATCACAGGAAAAGATCGTTACTAATGTTTACTAGTTGGAATTTGAAAGATATTTTACGAAGTCTCGAGGGCGAGGGCCTCCATAGCCCCAAGCTTGTGGAGGCCCTGGAGCTTACAAATAAAAACTTAAAATCAACTTAAACCTTGACTATGTATGTACTTACCATCCCAAGTCTTTTTTTTAATTTTTGGCATTGACGTTAGCATTTGCCATAAGTCTATTTGATCGATCAAGTTATGGGTAAGTTAGTTATAAATTTACTATTAATCGTCAAAGAAAGTCGTATCTCTGGGTCTTGAATAAAGGTGGCTTCCTCACTCAAGCCCATTTAGTGAGATTTAGCGGGAATAAAGAAATACAAGATACACAAAATTCCTAATGTTTAAAAAAGTATCTTCACGCCCATATCCTCGAAGAGGTAGGCAGGGGCACAACCATGGCACCCACGACTAGCCGAAAACACTAAGTCCCACAATGTGATAGATGGCAAGCCTATCCGCCAACCGGGCACATTTCCAATCCCGATCAAAGTTTTTTTTTATTGGAAAATTTGAAAAATCCAATTTTCTTTTTCTTGCCCGACCCGGGATTCAAACCCGGGACCTCAAGCAGTCAAGTCCAACAACTGAACCGAAAGTGCAACTTAACTGAAAGATATTGTACAAAATGCTGCTAAAATTAGCTAATTTTACTAAATATAAAATTAAATAATACGAAAAAACTGCAATCACCTTTTCCACTCGATGGCGCCAAAACTCTCACAGGTTTTTTGTATCAAATAAACTAGAATTGGTGCCATTACTAAATGGCGTGAAGATGCACAAATGATATTCTACTACACGTATGCTATAAATAGTATTTGTACATAAAATTTTATACAGAATAAACATCTTTTATAGTTTTCAAATACTGTTATAGACAGCTCCATTAGAGAATATTGTTCTCCGCAGTATAGCTGCAATCAGTGCTAATTCTTTCATCATCTCTCGCATGTACAATGATAAACTATGCTACGTCTGTTTAATTAACATCATTTTAGAACATATCTGATTGCTGATGATTAGAATGGCGGTACTGTAAGCATGACAAAGAATAAATTATAGTAGGTGGTAGAGTTTCGCAGTGACTCAACCGGATTGGTACCACCGCCTTACCTATTCCTGCCGCCACAACGTCATGACGTTTTCCGGTTTGGTGGGTAAGGTAGCCGGTAAACTTACTTTTGCTCGAGGCCTTACATCCCGGTCTCAGGTTGGCAACGCACCATTACCACCTTTGGTGTCTCTAGGCGGCGTGAATTTCTTACCATCAGGAAATCCGTCTGCTTGTTTGCCTTCCATTATCATAAAAAAAAAATGACATCATTTTATTCTTCACTGACTTCACCCGTGAAGTCCCGACAAGATCACCTCTATGGTCTAGCGGTCCGGCGTCAGACTTGACTTCTTTAGGTCCCGTCTTAGATCATCAGGTCGGACCAAAAATAAATAGAATTTGTGTATTCCCAATTTTCTAATAAAAATAATGTTGGTCGGGATTGGTTATGTGCCCGGTTACCAATAGCCTTGCAACCTATCACATAAAGGGACTTATTGTTTTTGGCAAGTCGTGGGTGCTCTGGTTGTGCCTCTCTCTAACTCTTCGGGGAAATTAGCGTGAAGATTTTTTTTTAAAAAAGGAGGAGGCTTATTTTTCGCCTCCTAGCTCGTGTGTTTTAAGTATCTTAATCGATTTCTCCGTCAGTTCTAAGGTTACTAGTGAGGTGGTCCAATTGCCACCAAGTCTGGATCTACATAGATACATACATATCTTCACACTAAATTTCTGACGAGGTAGATAGAGAATATCGAGTGCCAAATCTCACGATCATTACAGACCTACTGGAATCTGATAATAATATCCGAGTAAAATCGAGGATAATACAATTTTTTTTGTAGATAAATCAGTATTGAAATAGAAGTCGATTTTTTCAATTTCACAGAACGTCAATTATTTAACAAAACAACAAACGATACAATCAAGCAAAGATACGACATAACAAAAGGTCTTGTATACACACATATGCGAGAAACTCATAACCAATGCTCACAGTCGGGTAAAACTACAACACACGTGGTTGATGTCCCTGATGATCAAAAGGCTTAAGCGATAACATCACCGAGATAAATGGCCGGCAATATACCTAATAATGACGAAACTGCTTTCTCTTGAGAAAGTAACCATCGGCGACGAATCCGTCTTTTATTTTTTCCCTGCTTACAATTTTCACTTAGTTATATTTTATTTGGTAGACAAACAGCGCCTTTTCTTATGTAAGAAATATTTGGTGGGTACACATCATCGTATTAGCGTAAAGCTATATACGTATTACGTATCTATTATTATCGTTGACTAACACTCATTATATTTCCCCCGTGTTGGTCCGGGCTCCTTTGCAGAATAGACCATCTGCCTTTCTTGCCAGGCAGCTCGTAAAATGCGAGCATAGGCTTATCATCACTAACACCGTGACATCTGACTAGGTGGTAGAGTTTCGCAGCGACTCAACCGGATTGGTATCACCGCCTTACCTATTCCTGCCGCCATAACGTCATAACGTGTTCCGGTTCGGAGGGTAAGGTAGCCGGAAAACTCACTTTTGCTCGAGGCCTAACATTCTGACCTCAGGTTGGCAACGCACCATTACCATCTTTGGTGTCTCTAGGTGGCGTGAATTTCTTACCGTCAGGAAATCCGTCTGCTTGTTTGCCTTCCTATAACATAAAAAAAGCAATTGGAGAGAGTGTGCTATCAGTAACTCACCCGGACCGGTACAGCCGCTTTACCTATTCCTGCCATCATAGCATCAGTGCTCGCCTTTCTTGTGTTCCGTGCTGGAGAGTAGGACAACTTTGCTTTTGACTTTACTTACTGAAATTTCTTAAGATTCCTTCCAAAACTTGAGTAGTTTGCTTGTTCGCTTTCTTATATCACTAAAGTGTGTAATATTTTACTTCTACTTATTCATTTAATTTGTCTGTAATATGTATATTCAAATTGTACAACAATGAATAATTAAACAAATACATTTCAACCTCAGAAACAAAAGGATGTTATATGTTCGACTTATATTTTTGTTATGTACTTATGTAAACATATTTCTCCGTCATTTGTAACCTACTTTAAAAATCCCTTTTTAATTTTAAACAGAGTACTTTTGAGGTGATATTATTACCACCATGACTGTATCTGATGATACAATATCAGAGATATACAATGCAATATCAAAATTGAGCTTATTTTGAGAAATATTATATATATTGAAAAACCTACTTCGGTTTTTAGCAATTTTACTGTTCTTAATTCATTAAACAGTATACAGTAGTACTATTTAAATTATGCGCTTCAGCTTTACACGTTTTACTCTTTTTACACTTTATACTTTTATTTTTAAATTGGCTGACCTAATCTAAATTTAAACGAAATGATTAATTATGTGTAATAAAAACTCTGTATGGATATCTTTAAAACATTCGGATTTCCGAAGCTTGACGAATATAGCCGAAGCGCATCATTTAAATAGTACTACTAACATTGTTTTGCGTTATACATTTCGTAACTATAATAATTTTGTTTTATCTTATGCTGAAGCTTTTAAACCTTATCACGATTTAATTAAGCTTATCCTAATTAGTTAAATGTAAAAACTGATTGAATATAATTAACAGTTACCAAACCTAGTTACCTTACGAGGTGTAAGTATCACGAAGTAATGCAATATATGTAATTACTATTTAATAAATAGTACTTGTGAAACAAGGGTTGTCAATTGTGTAATATAAGTTAATTGGCACGTTAAGGTTGTCGACTTAGGAACTCATACCAAAATATTTTATTTTATTACAAACTATAACCACTTCATCTACGTAAAATAGTAGTTACTTTGAACAGCAGAGTTACTGTTAATTTTTTTTTTATTTTAACATTTTTTTCATACATATTTTTATTCCTCATAATTTACCCATACCATTATCTTTTTAGGAGTTGTTCTTTTTTTAAATAATAGCCTACGTGTGAACTTTGGTTGTCAACTACATGCACATCAAGTTTTACCAGAACTGGTAGAGTGGTTTACCCATGAAAGAGTAATAGACAGGCAAACTTTCGCATTTGTAATATTAGAATGAATTTAAAATGAAAAAGTAACACTGAAAATTCAAAATATCAACAATCCCCGACTAAATTTACATGTAATAATATAGCTTATGACCATCTCGATCAATTCAGCTTTTAAACAAAAATCCCCATCGAAATTGGTCCATATGTTCAAAAATTATAATGCCACAGGTTCTCAGACACATAGGTGGGACAACATCGATGGGTTACGTTTTTTCGTAGTGGGTTAAAATAGGTCATTTTGTCGTTAAATTTATAATTGAATAAGGAAAACGCATTAATACTACTATTTTTAAGGTAATGTACCCAAACAAACTGCCTCTCAAATTTCTTAGTTGAAAATGTTAATTTTATGCCTCATTGTTCCGCGAATATTTAATATAATTATATGAAACGAGATCACCAGTACAAACGCTATTAACATTTTTTAACACTTTCATTTTTCCCAACATTTTCTTGCTAACAGTGTGGTGTAGATATTTTTGCTTTCTTTCTTATGGCACTGATTTATATGCCCTATAATTAAGTACATGATGAATTAAGTACATGGAGGATGATTCAGTATGAACCATGACCTCGTCAAATCCTGACGTGGTAGAAAATTCTACTTTTTTAGCCCAAATTTTTGTTGAACGTGAAATTGTTTACCCAATACGGGATAGCATCTGATTTATATACAATGCATCAGTAATCTATACGCGAGGTTACATATTATATCATCAAAGGTTTGATTGTTATTAATGTAAAAAAAATATTACCTTACCTTTGAGAAAAAGAACACTACAAAAAATGTACGTTTGCTTCAATAATTATATTAATCAATCTTTATTTTTTATTATTTTATTTATTTGTTAGATTTTTCCAATGTTTGCATAGAATTTAGAAAACATTTTACAGCTTAAATACTTAATATAATTTAGAGTTAAGTGTATCAAACAAATAAAGATAAACACCTCATGCGTTAAAAAAGTTAGATAGAAAGTGTTTAACTAATAGAAATATTTATAAAAAAGGCAAACGAAACGAAACTAAACGAAAATAGATAAACAAAACAGAAAGGTAAAATTTGAAAAAAAAATCTGACGGGAGTCTTGCGAAGATTTGCGGAACTTAATACACTTAACATAAAAATATTTGCAAATTTTACACATTATTTGTAATAGTAAATATTACAACTGGCAACCCTGTAATGGTTAAGTGTCTATGATTTGACTAATAGATAATTGATTGTATAAAATGACAATTTAACAAGTTTTAATGAAATATAATTTGTTAATGGAAATTTCAACAATGTAAGTTGTATTTTTTCATAAATGTACTAACCTATGCTAGCCTTTTACGAGCTGCCAGGCAGGAAAGCAGATGGTCTATTGGCTATTCTATACACGGAATCCGTACCAATACGAGAAAAAGGAAATCTTCTTTTATAAAAGATACCTCAATTGAAACAGTATTACAGTTTTTTCGCGATTGTTGAAATAGAAAAAGAGGGGTGTTATAAGTTAGACATGTCTCTGTGTGTCATAGCTTTTAAGCTAATGCACCGATATTTGTTTAAAATCTGACATGATCGAAATATATTTAAGCTAAATTACAGGCAGATTTCATAGCGGATTATTGTAACTTTTTAATTTTATATTTATCCATAATATTGTCAATATATAGAAATTACTCTTTTCAGATTTATAGTATGTGTACTAAAACGAATCTAGGTACTAGGTACAACTGAACGCCTAAGCGAGTTACAATTTGGTAAAATTAATAATAACAACATGAATGCGAAATTATGTTTGTTTGTTTGTCATGTTACATAGTAACGGAGCAACATAAAGGATGTTTTGTATATAACATGCATTTATGACGCTAAGAAAGAGACAGGGTACTTTTAAAAGAGCTCCGCGGAAAAATTGAATAACTTAAATGGCGGGTAACATCTAACCTAAAATAAATACATTTATTATGGCACTAACTTTTTCATACAGTTTCACTTACGTTTCAACAGATCTGAAACGTACCTAGTTTATAGGATAATTTCAATAAATATGTGCTACACTATCCTCCGAGTCCGAGTCATTTACCGAGAATTGGAGCGCAAATCTATCATATATGTACGAATTACTTTATCTTGTCAGAAATATAACTAGTGAGCAGGGGAGCTCTACAAGCTGGTAGCAGTTTTCTTTTAATACCTGGTTATACTTAATAAACACGTGCTACACTATCCTCTATCATCTGACGTGAAATGGAGCGCGCAGTATTATGACACGAGACTCTTTACCTTGTTAGCAATGCAGTAGTGAGTGGGCTTACCTGGAAATCTAAACCACGTATTAATTACACAATAAATTTTAATAATTAATATAACTATGATTAGAGGAATTAATTTATATTTTAGATTAGTTGACTCTACATGCAGAGTTTATAACGAACTCATCACGACGGTATTATTTATTGCTTAATCCTGTCGATGTTACATCTACGTCTTTGGCGTCCATGTGTAGTAAACAATAAGTCGAAGATTTTTTTATTTTATTCTTTTTATACACACAACACACATCCAGAATAATAACACAAATAACATTGTACAAACGCGAATTTATCTCTTTCTTTTTTTAGGTTTTGGCCTTCACGTTAGTATTTTGCCATTAGTCAAGTAGAATTTTGCATACAATTATAATTAGTCATAAGTCGTCTGTAAGTCATGTCAGAATCTTGGGTAAAGAGGTGGCCTCATTACTCAAGCTCATATAGTGAGATTTGGCGGCAACGAGGAAATACCCGATACGCTAATTTCTTCATAATTATTTAATTTGTGAACTTTCACTGAACAATATTAAGCAAAGTGCCACCAAAATCGACAAATTTCACTCAATATGAACACGAAATTCATTAATTATAAAAAAACTTCGACCATATTTTCTCTCGATGGCTCCAAAACCCCGAATTTTATCTCTAAGGCTAGATTTCATAGTCGTATTTATACGCGATCTACGTAAAAACGCGATCAGACAATTGTCAAGAGTGTCAGTCATGACAATTTAATTGTCAAAGAAATTTTGGTTATTGTAAATATTTTATTATAAAACTATTTACGTGATAAGTAGATTCTCGGGGGGATAAGATAAGAATTTTGACAATTTTAAAAGAGTACTTCCAGTAGCCTATGAACAGAATCAAAACCAATAATTGAACTCGTTTAGACTGAACTTAAGTTTTACTAAACTCTTTTACAATTTGATCAGTAAAATTAGCCGTAATAATTGCGATCTTATTCGTTTGTTTAATTATAAACTACTCATCTTTGTTATTTGTAAGAATAAAAACAGAGTTAGATTTTTTCCTCTCTCACAAAGGCAATGAAAACAGTAGGATCGTCATATATAGGACAGAAAAATAAATGTGTAAACCTTAATAAGAGAGATTTGCAAACGTTGGTTGGAGAGAAGGTGAAAGAACTACCATAAAACCAAATTTGTTAATAGTGCGTAACAAATCTTGTGTAGGAGAGCTTTGGCGCCATCAAAAGACAAGATGGCCGCCGTTTTTTCGCAATTATTAAAATTCTTGTACAATAGTCAATGTCGGTGGTATTTTGTAGAATTTTGTTTATTTAAAAATGCACAAATATTTATGAAAAAATTAGTGTATCGTATATTGCTTTGAACCGCCAAAACATACTAAATGAGCTTGAGTAAGAGGTGATCTCTCTTTATCTCACTCTGTTTGCCAACATCAAAATACGAAAATTGCGATTTTAAACGGGGAACAAGGATTCAACTAATTCTATTCAGACTTAAAAAAACTATGTTTTTTTATTCACAAGAATTGTAAGTGAGATATATAGGTTAAATGAATTATACTTAGTTTACTTAATAAATAAATACAGACATGTACCTAGTGTAATACTACCTTATACAAACTATATTTTGCTTTATAAGACATCAACATAATTTTCTAGAGATTTGACACTTGACACACTCAAAATTGCATTACCATGAGAACCTTTTTCCGAACAGAGGGATATTAAGCGTCCCGCACGCACCTTTAGAAAGAAATGTCATTGAGAGTTTCAAAAACCAAAGACCTTGACATTACTGTCTGTGATATCTAAGACTGTGTTTTTTAAAATTATCCTGATACTATGAAAGAAACAAAGACATGCTCAATTTTACTAGCTACCTTACTCTATATAAAACAACAATGGCGTTGGCATTTAACATTATCCTCCTTAGTGTTCTTAAAACTAGCCGAATATCACACGTTAACAATCGCATCAGCAAATCAGCTTCCGAGATAAATTCGCTAGGGCCTACTTACCCACGTTTCACTGATCACGTACCGCCGCAGGTGATGGAATGCACTTTCACCACCGCTCCTTGTTTGTTAATAACGAAATACCAACATTCAAACACCATCGGACTGAGCATTCACTATTTTGTGTGAATAGACTTTAGAATTATTAGAATTAAGAGAATTTACATATCTTCACGCCCATATTCCCGAAGAGGTGGGCACAGGCACAACCAGTCCACCCACGACTATCCGAAGACACTAAGTCCCACAATGTGACATGTGGCAAGCCTATTACCAACTGGGCACATTTCCAATCCCGAGCAACATTTTTTTTATTAGAAAATTGGAAAAACTACATTTTCTTTTTGTTGCCCGACCCGGGAATCGAACTCGGGACCTCGTAAAGTCAAGTCGAACACCTGGACCGTTAGACCACAGAGGCGACAATTAATAGAATGTATAGTGTGTGTAGGGAAGCGAGAGTTCGGCATTCACGTCTATATCCCCGAATAGGTAGGCAGAGTACAAACTGGGCAACCCACGACTATCCGAAGACACTAAGTCCCACTATGTGATATGTGGCAAGCCTATCACCAACCGGGCACATTTCCAATCCCGAGAAAATTCGAAAAACCCAATTTTCTTTTTGTTTCTCGACCCGGGAATCGAACTCGGGACCTCGTGAAATCAAGTCGAACACCTGGGCCGTTAGCCCACAAGGGCGATTGTTGATTGTTTTATATAATAAATGTATATTTTAATCTATAATATATCTAAAGTAGTGATTTGTCAATCTTTCATCTGCTATTCTTTCTCATAACCGAACCAAAAAGGCATTGCCTTTCTCAATTTTACACCCACACATACAACAATTGTACGAACAATCAGGCTAGATAGTAAAATCCTAAGACTTCCTCGGACATCAGTTCTCACCACTGTCGTGTAACTATAGAAGACTAAGTGACCATGAAGTTTATTTAAGGAAGATAGCAAAGACGAGACTTAACTTTCCATCCTTAACTTACCACTAACATTTTTGGTGTTTAAGGCTTAAAATATTTCCTGTGATAAATCGATTTGATTGGCTGTTTTACAATTTATGTCTTCCGTTATTCTCCTACTAGTATACATTCGCAAGTGTAATAGTATTACACTTCCCACGGTACTAGCCTAGTCGCCACGCCTGACTGCGCCTGCATCTGACAGTATGCAATGCTGCAAGATCACACTAATTGCACCATAATTGGTTAAATAATATCGTGTGGTAAACATTACTTAACTATTCACCCGACCGAAACTTACTATTGAGAGGTTATGTAAGGATCATCTTAACTTGGCCTGATTTTACAATTGTGTATTTTAAGATGCCTCTGTGGTCTAGCGGTCCAGGTCTTGGACTTGGCTGCATGTGGTCCCGGGTTCGGTTCCTGGGTCGGATAACGAGAAGAACATTTGGTTTTTACAATTTCCAAAATGTTGCCTGTGATTGGATATGTGCCCGGTTGGCGATAGGCCTGCCACCTATCACATTGTGGGACTTATGTCATCGGCTAGTCGTGGGTGCCTTGAACCTCTACCTATTTTCTGAAGCTTTACCATAATACATCCAAGCAGTTTTTCAATAATATAATGTAAGGAGAAAGTGAGAACTTAAATTGTGTTTTTTAGGTAAACCAGATCATACACAATTTTGATTACTTTTTGTTTGAAAACAGATGCTTTCTGGTTGGCCAAACACCGACCAGACGTAAACCAATTATGATCTTTCTTTTTTGTTTCAGCAGATGTTTTCTGCTTCATTTAAATTTCATCAAGATACTCATACAACTAGTAGTTGGTAGTTGGTACAATGTGACTAACTTATATGTATGTAATAAACTAGTAAACAGCATCGCTAGTGTGACGTTTAGTGTTTTTGTTTCACCTTGTAAATTGCAATTTTGTTAATAAAAGATTTTTTAAATGTCAACTGTAGGAAGAAGACGTTACTTTAGGGAAATCTGAACTTAAGCCCAAATAAGTTGCAAAATGTATAAGTATTACAGCTTAATAAAACAGGAAAGATAGTGGGTAATGAGTGGATTGGACTTACCTGCATAACGAAATGATTTTCCTGTTTTGTCACGCTTTAAAACGTATGCATTTTGAAACGGAAAATTGCAATTTAAGTAATTTATTTGGATTTAAATAATAAAATAGTAAAGTTGCGGAAATTATTTTTAGTGCACTCACTTCAGAAACTGTCAGCGCAATGACGTTTCACGAAATACTCGTACTTTAGCTCCTTTTTTACTATTGGTTATGGTTATGCAGATAAGTTAATAATACTACACATAAATTATTAAGTACACATTTTTAATAAGATAACACAAATTTAAATTAAAGTTTTTTTTTTGAGTTTTAATGAGCCGAAATCATTTCTCTCCTAAGATATCTTTTACTTTTCTTTTTTGCGACCAACACCTCAACTATTACTGCTGCCACACAGTATTTGCCTACCTTGTTTAAGTTATGGAGTAGTCGGAAAACTAATTTCCGAGCCTCAGATTGGCAACGCACAACTTCCATCCTTGTTGTGTATAGGCAACGTGTGTTTCTTACAGTCTAGAAATCTGGTTGCTTGTCTGCCTTCTAATCTAATAAAATCTATGTACATTTTATCAGCATATAAAATTATAATACAGTTTAAAACGTATTCATGGGCAAATTGCAATTTCATAGATTACGCACAACCTTGACACGATTACTATTTTTTTACAGAGGTTAGATTTAAACCGATTAATTATCTCCCAATGTTGCTTTTATTACTCTTTTAACTATTCACTCCGAAAAGTTAACCAACATCTTCGATATTGATAAAAGTACAAATTCTGTGTGAAAGTGTGGCGTGTTGGTACGGGTTCCTTTGCAGAATAGACCATGTGCTTTCCTGCCAGGCAGCTCGTAAAAGGCGAGCATAGGCTTACCGTCATTAACTCCCTGACATCTGACTAGCTGGTAGAGTTTCGCAGCGACTCACCCAGATTGGTACCATCGCTTTACCTATTCCTGCCGCCATAACGTCATGACGTGTTCCAGTTCGGAGGGTAAGGTAGCCGGTAAACTTACTTTTGCTCTAGGCCTAACATCCCGGCCTCGGGTTGACAACGCACCATTACCACCTTTGGTGTCTCTAGTCGGCGTGAATTTCTTACCATCAGGAAATCCATTTGCTTGATTGCCTTCCATTATCATAAAAAAAATCCTTTATCACCACGCTATACTAAATGACCTAATAGCGGTTTGTGTAAAACTGATTAAGTAACAAAATATAATTTTTATTGCTCTACTAAGCAATTTGCTCCGGAAAGAATTTGGCCTCCGATATCCTTGATATTGATAATGGCACAAAATAATCGACAGAATACACGAAATGCCAAATAATAGGCTATTTGCCAAAGGTCGTTTATTGACCTTTACATTTTTTTATATTTTTAATGTTTATGAGATGAAATTTTATTTGAAATGGAAATAAGTGTGTTTTAGAAAGAATATTTGACACTTTATCATTTAACTAGCGGCCCGCCCCGGCTTCACACGGGTATGAAATATGCATATAAAACTTCTTCTTTAATCACTTTATCTATTTAAAAAAACTGCATCAAGATCCGTTGCGTAGTTTCAAAAAATTAAGCATACAAAGGGACATTGGGACAGAGGAAGCAGTTTTATTTTTATTATTATTATTATATTTTATACTATGTAGTGATATGAAGTTGTTTCAAAATTACTGAATATTTGAACAGAACTCGCTACCGTCGGATATCTTTTTTTATATGAAATATCAACGAACAACCACCCGCCGCTCCCATAGATACCCTAGATGTTATAGGTGCGTTGCAGTCCTATAGCCTTATTATGCTTTGCTGTTAAATTTATAACATTTAGTCCTGCTAATATGTCCGTGCTCGCCGTTTTCGTATTTTACTATGAAGTGTCTTACCAAATTTAGACGATGCAAGAAGCTTAACATCTCAACCTTTTACGTATTCTTACATAATTTCTTACCTTCTAGAAATCCGTATTAGTACCACCAGGAAATCTATTTACTTGCTTGTCTCCCAATATTTTAAACAGGCTTTTACTTCAACGGAATAAGACATACGCCAGTAGGAAGAGCCTTATTCGACATGGACACTTTCTACGTAGTTTGGAGCTGCCGACCTCACTGGAACCGGTATACAAGGTTCGAAGCCTGTCTTATTACTTTTAATTATAGATGGTGAAATATACTTCATTATTACTATTAAGTTGCTGAAAGTAAAAGGCCCAAAATCTTTTAGGCCAAAGACTTACTTCTTCTAGACAAGTAACAAAATAAAGGCAGGGATTTCGTAATATCAATATAGACGTTAATAGTGTGTTACCAACCTGAAAAACACGCTGTAGGTTGTAAATAAAAGCGGCCAAGTGCGAGTTGAACTCGCCCATGAAGGGTTCCATAGCAGCAAGTATCATAATAATATTTTTTTTTATGACATTGGAAGGCAAACAAGCAGACGGATTTCCTGATGGTAAGAAATTCCCGCCGCCTAGACACCAAAGGTGGTAATGGTGCGTTGCCAACCAGAGACCGGGATGTTAGGCCTCGAGCAAAAGTAAGTTTACCGGCTACCGGAACACGTCATGACGTTATGGCGGCAGGAATAGGTAAGGCGGTGGTGGTACCAATCCGGGCGAGTCGCTGCGAAACTCTACCACCTAGTCAGATATCACGGTGTTAGTGACGGGAAGCCTATGCTCGCCTCTTACGAGCTGCCTGGCAAAGGAAGGCAGATGGTCTATTCTACAAAGGAGCCCGGACCAACACGGGGTAAATAAAAATACTTGAAAACTGAGAGAGAAGACGTGCTTACAACCGTCTGGAATACCTATTACAGTCACGGACGTTATGTAGAAGGAATGCAGTGGTACGAATCAGGACTAGTCGTAATTAGATTCTATTCCATTTTACTACCGTAATTATAACATATTTTATGTTAGAGAAAGTTTAATTAGTTACTTAATGTGATTTTCTTAAATATGCCGTCTCTATGATATATATCTCAATGTAAACTAAATACAATGTAAACCCCATCGCATAAATAAGCACTCTAAACAAACAAAGTTGTAAGATTAGACAATGGCGTCGACCCCTCATTACGGGATGTCTTACTTCGTACATTCATTTCAGATCTTCCGTACATTATGTAACCGTTCTCATTCACTGGACGCTTTCTCATTTAAATTGTACCACACAATCAATGTAATAATGGATATCAAATTATTATCTTGTCGTTCCTTTTATACGACATTATTATAACTTAAAATTAAGGTCTCTTCACAATACAGGTCTCACTCGGAACATTTTATTTACTCAGGCACTGCACGTAAAATAAATTCACACATGAAATATTCTAAGCGTTATAGATACTAGTGAATTAGTGGGTGGTTAAATTTTTATAATTATTAATATAATAGTCAAAGCGACGAATTAATAGCAGTTT
Source organism: Calephelis nemesis (assembly GCA_002245505.1). Lineage (NCBI taxonomy): Eukaryota > Metazoa > Arthropoda > Insecta > Lepidoptera > Riodinidae > Calephelis > Calephelis nemesis. The sequence continues at coordinate 38,897 of NJDD01000719.1, forward strand.
GTTTGGGAAAATTAAAATATTGCTTTTCCTTGTTTTCTTTTTAACTTTTTACTGGACTCTCGTGAATATTGTAATACAAAAATTGAACGAATACTTCTAGCTTTCGAGTTTTAGCGAGTTTTGACAACCGAACAAAATTTCCTTTTCATGTATAATATCTAGATGTCCCAGCTTTGCTCGGTATTTTTTTTTAATGATTCCTAGATAGATCGACTAATCGCCCACTAAACTCTCTACATACTAAATTTCATGAAAATCGTTCGAGCCGATTTCGAGATTCCAATTATATATTTATACTAGCTGACCCAGCAAACTTTGTATCGCTTGACATTAATGCTTCGACAGTAGCGCAGTCTGTTGGATCCGATGTGCAACATTCCAAAATCAACAACGACTTATTATTAAAAAAATAATTAAAAAAACATTTTCCAGGAGACCAAATCGTGAATCTAAACCATTCTCGAAATCCCTTGAACAAGCACAAAAACTTTCATCAATATCGGTCCAGCCGTCTAGAAGGAATTCAGTGACATACACACTCACAGAAGAATTATATGTATATAAAGATATATACAAGAATTGCTCATTTAAAGGTTTAAGATTAAGTTAATATTATTTCGTAAATAAATCGTCGCGTGTTACTGACATTTCAAATGTTCCTCCAAAGTTAGAAGAAGAAGAGTCAGCCGAAGTCTTGACAGGCTGATCTGTCTATTAGTTCCTTATGTCAAAAGTTACTGCTCGGTGCACCAATCCCGTCTTGGCCACAGACATGAAAAAAATGTGAATACAGTATACTCTGTATCACAGACTACTCAAGAAACGGTCGTGACCACAGTCAATGCAAGACCGAAATATCCACAATTAAAATAAAACGAAATCGTTATTATAAATATCTAAAACATTTAACATATTTATTACATTTCATTGTATAATTACTTAATGTCTGATAACTTTTCATACATGTTAATATCGGCCTTACAATTCGTTCGACTTTTACAACATTCAGGGATTTCCTCGTCTTAATAAGTGTTTATTTATGTAATTATTTAGTTTAATTGCAAAAATAAATAAATGAACATATCATTTTATCATCTAAGCACTAGGTTAGTATGTTATCAAATTGCAAAACAAGTTACAATATTTTGAAATAGAGTAACAGTTAAACAAAGGAAGCGGTTAATGTTAACCTGGGGGCTGATTGCGTATGCGTAAAGTCTAGGTAAAGTAATTATCTTCAGTAAAGGCTAGGTAAAGTGACTATCTCCAGTGACCGGCAGATACTGGAGATAGCAACACGTTATTTGACAGCTATTTGATGTACACTTTACCCTGTGATCATCACTCAAAAGATAAACAATCAGCCCCAAGATGTTTGTCACGTAACAGTAACTATTCATAAGAACTGTGTTGGTGTCAGATACAGGAGGAAGGAGGAGGTCCCGAGTTCGATTACCAGGTCCTGAACCCAAAATGTTTTTTTTAATTTTTATTTGAAAATTGTAAAAAGAAACCTTCGAACTTCCGAAGCTCCTTTTCGAACTTTTTGTTTGAAAGCTTTCGAACAAAAGTCTACATCGAATTCGGTAACTTCGTTTGGGAGATATGATACCACAGATAGACACATATGTCAGACTTATGACACCACTCTTTTACCGACGAGGGTTAAAAGATAAAATGGATATGTTTTTAAAGCACTAGTTGAAGGACGATCCTCTTATTTTTTAACACGGAATTGAATTTTAATTTTCTATTTATGACTATCTTGTTTTTTATAAAAACTCCATCTTGAATTTAGTTCGAGATAGACCGGATTTAAAATTTGTTTTTATAGATACCCATAAAATAAAATGGCTACATTCTTAAATTAATTCAAATTTATTTTAATTCAAATTCAAGTTCACCTTAAATTATTTTTAACTAACTGTTGCCTGGGGGGGTCGCCCGCTTGGTTAATGATCCCACAGGAACATTTTTTCGAGATAAAAACTACCCTATGTGTTAATCCGAGTTACCCTCTATGTGTGTGCCAAAATTCATGAAAATCGGTTCAACAGTTTATGCGTGAAGGAGTAACAAACAAACAAACATACAAACTTTCACATTTATAATATTAATAGGATAAGGTATGAATCAATTTGCCAAACTTCCTGTCCCTAATATTGACAGCTAATTTTAAAATTAACAAATACTTAACTTCTTAGCAACTTCTTATTTATTCCGTCCATAAAACCTGTCTTGTGCCTCAACGAAAATACAAAACATAGTTTTGTTAAAATTACAAACTGCAAAACAAAATCGACTTCTATTTCACTATTACCTATGTCATCTAAGAGCATTAAAAACGATTTCTGATTCACAAAAAAATGTTCACAAATGACAGAGAAACAGATTAACTTACATAAAATAATATGGGAGTCAAACACATGTATAACTTCTTTTTTTGCAGTCGGTGAAGAACCATGTGTACTCGTTAATTGGCCTTGAGCTTTGCGCTTAAAATTTTTATTTATATTTTATACCATAGACAGATTTAAAACGTAAGTCAATATTTTAGTAATTGTGTTTATTTTTAACATTGCAATGTCGATATCAAACTAAAGAGCTTGTACTATGGATTCTAATAATATTTTTGGAGTTGAAGGAAAAGAAGATTTCTAACCTCATTGTCAACCTGAGCACATTAGGACTTTAAAATGGATTTCGTCAGGGAAGTAATGAAAAAAGTGCATAGACTACACCATCACGTGAATATCAAGGCAATCCAGGGGTCTGATTGAGTATGTTTTTAGTGATGATCACCGGTTAAAGTATCCTGAAATATCTGTCAAATTACGTGTTTAATATTCGCTATCTCCAGTGGCCACCAGTAATACAACAGAGATAGCAAATACAAAACACGTCACAGACAGTAAAAAGGCTGAAAAGGACGCAGCTGTATGAACTAGTGCAGTGTGCTATTGCCAAGACGAAGTGGCAGTGATTTCACTCCACAAAAAATTAGACTTATATTAAGAAATATTAAGTAAAAGCTAATGAACTTAAACTTAAATACAGTAACTTAGTATATTAAGTGAAATAAATAAATAAACCAGGACAGCAAGACGTAAATCAAAGAAATACATTCTTTAAGTCAAAAATGGACAACGTTTAATCCCCCAAGTGGTTCTTATGAAAAACTTTAAATTTTAGAGGAAGTCGGGGCATAATAGCAGTCAATGTCATACATGACAAAGAAATTACATCTATCCAATTAGAGTCAATCACTAGAAAATTGAATAGCTTATTCTCTACGTTATAGTTGATAAGGTAAGTTTCAAATTCTCAAATTGTATCTTAACAAGATCAACGTGTGAGTTAAGTTTTGTTTAACTGATGTAATAGCTTTCACAGAGCCGTTATCATAGGTTAAAGCAGATGTGTTATAAAAAAATAAACAAATTTAAACACAGAAACCTAAGCATGTAAAAAAAAGTAAGCATCTTCCCGCCCGTATCCCCAAAAAGTAAAAAGTATATCTAGGACACCCACGATTATTTTAGCAAAATATCACCAACTGGGCAGTTAGCCAATCTCGGGCAACGTTGTTTTTATTAGAAAATAAAAAAAAACATACTTTGAGGTGACCAACCTGGGAGTCAAACTAAAAACCTCATGCAAAAAAACGTATTTGGGAAAATGTGAACAATGCGTGGTTGAGGACTGCAAAGACGTTAATGGATACCATGGTCTCTTTCTAATACCATAACGTCAGAGTTCATAGTGAGTATGTCTGATTGGTGATAATGATAGCCGGTTAACTTAATACCTATGTCACTAGAAAACCCTGCAATATCCTGTAAATATAAAAATTAAGAACAAACGGGCAAACTTTCGCATTTATATGTATGGATATATTGTATGGAAAATAGTAAAACTTCAAGGGTCTCTAATATTTTCAAGAAGGCATGACTTCAAGTTACGACATTATATTAACTAAACACTAAAGTAACACTCTTAGTAAATAATAATTATACATATAAATTATGCTAATATATGTCAAGGAGTCTTCAGTTACGACTAATTAATTGTTGATAAATATTTACACAATATTTCCAGAATTCGTATTTTGGTCATAGTCTGGGGACATATATTTATTGTGACACACGTTTCATAATTTTTGACCCCTGTCTCCCCTATTGCTACAGGTTTTCATAATAATCATGTAGTATTTTTTGGACGGTAAATTCAAACTTAAATTCATTTTTATGATAGAAGATAACGATCAAGCATACAAAGCCCCGTGAAATTGTAAAAACCGCGATGTAGGCAACACATTAGTCATTCAAAAAAAAACAAGCATACGGTTTACTGATGATAACAGACCACCCTGGCCTGTAGCTGTACTATGCCCAGGATGTTTGTCTTAAGGGGCTGTATACGCTAAAATACGTCAGCAGTTTACTGTTTTTTTCATACAAAGCAATCATGGATCTTTCTGACAAAAATACACAAGATTAACATGAATATGCTTTACTATACTAGTGTTTCCAAAACACGATTCATTTCACTTTGCTCGGTAGAAAAAAATCAAAAATTAACCCTTTTTTGAAAGCTTTTGCTTTCTGTCTACTTCAATTGTGAAAATATCGACACCAGATTTAACACAAACATAGAAAAGTACTATACCTAAAAGATATGTGTTTCAGTTTTTATACTTTTTTTCAAATTACTTTTATAGTGTCAAAAATAGTGATTTGTCGCTTAAGACGTTTACTTTAGAGCGCCATTGTTCATAGTAATCATGGAACGGGGGAGCGCGGTGATTGGCTTTTCTGGCTGACTGAGTATGGGGCCTTAATATCAAAGGTATAGTGTATCTAAAGTAACACGTGATTTTACAGATTTATTAAAATATACACTAACTAACTAAATATACATACACAATGTAAACATAATTACATTTTATAGATTAAAGCTGAGAGTTCTGTATCAAACCTCTCTGACCAACTCTGGTACTTTGCTTAAGATTCAAGTTGACATACCCATTTTTTAAACATAATATAATATCAATTTCGCCTATTCGTGAAGATACTTATAATATCAACTTAGATCTTATAATACTATTATATGTTTATGTGTGTATGTTTTTCTAAATAATATGTATCTTGTCAACGATAACTGATATAAATTCCAAATCGTCTTTCCTATACCAAACTCAATCACTAGCTGATTACCGTCCAACCAAAAGAAAAACAAACTAGTAACAGATTGACGGGCCATCGCTCTCTTTGAGAAAATGAATGTTTTCGTTTTGTTGGTCTGGACCGAGCATTAGGTTACTTTCCTACAAAATTCATGTATAAGTAATATATGAATTTCCTATAAAATTGATGTATAAGTAATACATGAATTTTGTAGGAAAGTAACCTAATGCTCGGTCTAGGCTAACATACTACAAGATTAATAGATAACAAAAGAATTAAAGAAGAAGTCGAAGAGGTATCTTCACTCCCATATCCCCGAAGAGGTAGGCAGAGGCACAACCAGGGCACCCACGACTAGCCGAAGATACTAAGTCCCACAATGTGATAGGTGGCAAGCCTATATCCAACCGAGCACATATCCTATCCCGAGCAGCATTTTTTTTGAAACCCAATTTTCTTTTTGTTGCCCGACCCGGGATTCGAACCCGGGACCTCATGCAGTCAAGTCCAACATCTGAACCGCTAGACCACAGAGGCGAAATATTATCTTAAAAAGTAACCAGATGAGAAATAACCACCCAGACAGCAGAACTCTGTGTTCTACCAAAATTACCATACTAATTAATTACTATGCAACAAACATTAAATTAAGATTTACGCTTTTTTTAGTTAAGATTTTAACCTCTAAATGCTATGTACATATTGTAATAATACGTGACCCTCCAAAATAAAATTAAATGACGTCCTTGAATACAAAGACATAATAGAAATATGCCGAAAAAATTAGAAAGTTGGTAACACCGGCATCTTGTGTCCACACGCGACGCACACAGACGGACAAACCTGTTTGACCTTATCGTCGATTGTGAAAGTGCTGTGGGATCAGTGGTTTTTTAACTTTAACATTCTGAATATTATTGATAGACTTAAATTGGTAATATATTATGACAACTTGTAATATTCTATAGATAGATACAATAGATATAAGTACCGACTTCACTGAGATAGAAATTTGTTTGATTTCTCAATTCCGTTTTAGGTATCTCTGTGACAGGCAAATACTCATTATTTATAGTACTCTACAGATAGAGACATCTAGCTAATTAAGGTGGACAGATATCGACTTTGTGGTCCAGCGGTTCAGGTGTTGGACTTTACTGCATGAGGTCCGGGGTTCAATTCCTGGGTTGGGCAACAAAAAGAAATTTTGGTTTTTTCAACCTTCCAAAAAAACAGTTGCTCGAAATCGGATATTCGGAAATGGGGACCTAGTGTCTTGGGCTAGTTGTGGGTGCCCTGGTTGCTACCTCTGCCTAGCACTTCGGGGATTTGGACGTGAAAATGCTTACTTACTTTTAAGATGGAAATCTTGACACGGGGAATTACAAATTGATATCTCTGCGGTTTATTTTTATTTGTTAAGTAGCGAGTGAGCACACGACTCTCCTGATAAGACATAATCTTAGGCTGTGTAACTGCGTTGTTGTCTTGTGGTTGAGGTGTTAGGCCAATCGCACATGTCTACAGGCTACCCCACCTTCCGAAACAGAACACGAGCTACCTGTTACTAGCTACTAATTAATATAGTAACTTATAACGACAAACAAACTGAACAGACATACTGTTTACATGTTTCTCTACTGACGTTGAAAGTCGCTGTTCGATTGTTGCACTTGATGACACCTGTGCTAAACTAAACTTCGCGCAAGGCGTATTTAAGTTTGTAATTACTGACATCAAAATCTTCATTTTAACATTCTTTCTTTTAATGTGACAATGGTTCCAAGTGTTACATTACGAAATCCAAAATAATGTTTTTATTGTAATTGATATATTAAAAATTTTGCAATAAAATAACATAAATACGGTATGTATATTTTTTTCCAACGGAAGACAAGAAAAATATAGAACGAAGCAACTAGATTCACTAATAAAACTATCATACACTTTTCTAAAAGGCTAGTCAAATAATCTTATGTCAATCACATAAAAATACTAGTAGCACTACTACCTAACACACCCGCGGTTTTACGTTGGATAAAAACTTGCTTTTGCTGAATTACAATTAAGCCAAGTTTTCACTTCCAGCAAACAAAAGTGTGCTGATTGAATAGAAATCATAAACACACATCTCTAGTTCAAACAATGTCACTTGTCGTATTCTATCGACATCCGTGAGCACATCACTAGGGCACGCCCAGGCAACTGACCCAGTGCGGGACAGGTTTTCAACTGTGAGTAATGTTTGGTAAAACTAACAGCGTGTTGTCGCCTATCGCTTGTCACTTATAACTTAAAAAACTCTTTGAAACAAACTTTATCTCGTGTTTTTGTAATCACCAAAGATTATTTTGTATTAAAGTTATTTTTCTGCAAATAGTAAAAAAAGGACAACATGTCAAAAACAAAAAAGGAGACACAGTATAACTTTTTATGGACTAAAGATAAGCTACATGTAAATCGCTGCATAATATTAGCACTTATTCAGACATTGAATATGTATAAGAACATAAAATGTAAACTATAAAACGTGTAAAATTATACAGACAAAAACAATTCAATAACAAATACTTGCTAATGGTAAGGCTACTGTTAATGCCTTTATATATTAAATATTTTTAAGGCTTGTTCATAAATTAGGTTTAATTTAAATTTTTCGGACTGTCTCTAAAATTTCTGGCACTCAAAAATATTTCTTGTATTTGATAGTATGCAAATATGTCATTTTGATTCAAATTAATGCAAACATTGAAAATTTCAGAAGATGAGCCATCATTAAACATATAAATATGTGAGTCATGAGAGAGTTATGCAAATTTTACATGTTGTAATGGTCACTTGTTGACCTCATCCAAACTTCTTTTCAGAAGCAAAATATGTGTTAATAAATGTGAATACATTTAAAAATCATATTATTATTACTTTTTTAATGTCAATATGAAAATGTTACTGATTTTTTTTATTCCTTGTTGTCAATTTTCCGGTCTTGGTCCTAAACTTATCTCTCTAGATGTGACATTTGGCATTCGATACTCTCCACCCACTTCGTAAGTTTAGTAAAATAAGTAAGTGTTGTGTGTGTGACCTTTATCTTCAATATTTAGACACATATTGGAAATTATAATTATTACAACATTAATTTATAAAACACAAGAACTCGAAAATCGCTAATCTAATGTATTTTCATTCCGCTTACACTTTAAACACCATTAATGCGTACGCTGATCAAGCGCTGTTTTACGTTGACCGTGTTTTTAAATATGGTGTGAGACAGGTATTCACATACCCGTACTAGGTCTCACGGAATGTGAGTCGAGTGGTCATCCTACTGTCCTACATTGAATCCAATGAAGCTTTGGAATTAATGTAAACGTTTAATGAGGTGATTTACAACATAAGCTTGATTTTTATAGAGTGGCCTCATTGGTATCGGTCTTTTTAAAGAATGCCATGCTTTACTATGGTTAAACTCTTAATCGAAGGCCTATTCATAAAAATTGCAACATGTTAATCCGGGTCCGCTTCTAGAATCGGCCATTTGCCTCTTTGCAGGGCAGCTCGAAAGACCACCGGTGGAATAATGTTGCGCAAAAACTTGCGAGGTAGGGATTCGCTGCCAGGGATCTATTTCTGCCCCTATAATAATGCTCTATCATGTACTGGTTCAGAGGGTTGGGTATCCTATAGACTTTTACAATAGACCTAACCTCCCGGCCTCAGGACATTGAATCACTTCTAAAAGAGCTTCCTAAACCGTGTGGCGACACCCTGGGACATCGTGTCACTGTCCCAGAGGCGTCGCGTGTCAATGCGACCGAGTTGAGTGAGTTATCCGAGTCTCTCGGGACCTTCTACTAGACTTGTGCTTACTATAACTGGTAACTATATATTTGGTTTGCAGGGCTAGTTAAAGAGGAGTTCTAAAATTAAAGATTGTGCCTTAATTGTTAAGTATTTGATCCGGAGTAGCTCCCCCTCCTCTGACACTGAGTGGGTTAAGGGGAGTCGTTAAAAAATAGCATGTCCTGAGGGCGTCACAGTACAGATAAGTTAGGGAAGCCCTGACCTCTAACATCGACATAGTCTATAAGTCACGGTTGTCCCTTATCATTAGGAGAGCCGTATGCTTGTTCGCTGACCTCTGACATAAATGAAACTGAGATGGCAAAATTTTCTGCTCTAATTGTTTCGTATGTCCCATTGAATAGTCTAACGAACTTACCTAGTGAAGTTTAATTATAATTATTTTTTGTACATCGCAGAGATAAATTAATATTGAACTACAGTCTAATTTTATTCGATAAGATAATAAAATTATTTGTGGATGTAGGTACCCGTAGAGACCAAGATTAACATTCCTGGATCAAATCGGTCGGATATCATCCGAGGGTGGTGTCAAGAGTATTAATGTGAAGGAAACCAGACAGGTCTGACAGTATCGTGAGATTTGGCTCATGATAGTCTCTGTCTACCCCGCAAGGGACTTGGCGTGAAGGCATTTTTATATGTCATTATTTGTATTTTATTTAACAACGTAACGCTTGAAATATATCTAAAATTACGAGTTTTAAAAAAGTTAGTTAAAGTTGAATTAGAATTAATTAATATTTTAAGTATCCAGACGTAGATTTAATCACCTCTGTGTTCTAGCGATCTTGTGTTGGACTTGATTTCATGAAGTCTCTGATTCGATCCCCAGGTCGAGAAACTAAAAAGAATGAAGTTTTTTCAAATATCTAATAAAAATAAATTTAACCAAGATGATACCGCATTGCAAAAGTAATTAAATAAGCAAACAATTATGTAACTACTTTTACTATTTAAGTAATTCCTTTAATTTCTTTACATTTTGGCTTAAACTTATACACATGAATACTTTTGCTAATTTTAGTTGTAAGATTGTTAAGTACTGTTTTTTGTTATCATTTGCTAATAAAAAACATAATTATTTTGCCCCTGTATATCATGGATAATCGATAAATGGAAAACATACTTTTGTATTGTAAAGGCGGATGCTTAAGAAAATTTTACAGGTAATTTTTTTAGACCCCATACATCCTTTCATAATTTTAGACACCATATACCCCTTTCATCATTTTAGACCCCAAACACCCCTTTCATAATTTTAGACTCCATACACCCCTTTCATCATTTTCATGTAACTTGTTTTGAAACTGCACATGAAATAAGTGCCATTGCATAATAATCGATGTGATAATTTCAAGACTGAGTGGTTCTTCTGCGTGATCGTGCTAATAGAAAAAGTAAATCTATTTACATCGACGCAATAATTGATTTCACTTTTGAATAGATAGGTCGTGACTAGTGCTGTGATAGACAATACTTCCTATTTAATAGTTTGAAGTTATTAAAAGTAGACTGATGCTATAAATTACTAGCTGACCCGACCGACGTTTTTCTGCTATTTTGTGCTGTGATTCACCATCATCATTTGGGGTTATGAAAAATAGGTGTTGGCCAAATCTCAGACCTACTCAATTTGCTCACAAAATTTCATGAGAATCGGTCAAGCCAATTCGAAGGAGTACGGTAATTGACATTATGACACGAGAATTTTATATTAAGATTTTAATCCTAATTACTACTCAATACGAGCGTTTTTTTAACTGAAAGATCAGTTAACAGATGGGTATCCTGATGGTAAGAATTCATTCTTTTACAGTTTTTATTAGTGAAGATGTATTTTTTATGAAAAAAATATATCATGTCTCTGTGGTCTAGTGGCCCGACGTCGAACTTGACGTCTTGATTCGATTTGATTCCGGATGTCCGGGTCGGACAACAAAAAAAAACAGAAAATGTGTATTTTCTATTTTTTTGGGATTTTCGGGGTTGGATATGTACCTGGTTGGCGATTGGTTTGCCACCTATCACATTGGGGGACTTAGTGTCTTCGACTAGCCGTGGTTGTATTGGTTGCCTCTGCCTACCTCTTCGGGTATGAGCGTGAAGATACTAGAGTCCGACCGAAACTGATTTTCTGACCGAAACCAAAACTGAAACCGAAACTCACGTGACCTTATATAAAATAATGTCAAATACCCAAATTTTGGGGCATTTTTAATTTTTTTCTACATTTGTTTAGGTATATTAAACAAAAAACTGTATTTTTACCTTGTTACAATATTGTTATTCTTTCTTTTTTCAAAATTAAGTTCTCACTCAAAACATAACCTCCGATCAATGTTTGTTTCGGACGTTAACGCACTGACTAAGTTGTGTTGCTACGGAGCTAGCCGACCGAATCCGAACGCCGTACGATGATTTCCAAACAGGGCCGCCATACTAAACTAAGTTAGGCGAACGCAAAACTGCCACCGAAACTTGAATTTTTCACTGAAACTGACCGAAACCGAAACCGAAAGTTCGGTCGGAAACTAGAAAATACTATAAATATATCTTATTTTAATGTCTAAGCATCAATATCATGTGCAGAACTATGTAATATTAACCTCAATGTCTAGAATTAGTAGTCCAAGTAATATCGACGTGTATCTCTCAAGATGAAGATTCAAGCGGTATTTGGAATTGGTATTTAAGTGACCGTTCACTGGACTTATGCAAGATGTTTCTTAACAGCTAACCTTTTAGCCGTAGCTAAATCTTCTTGTCATATAATTGTGTTTATTTCATTGCATCTAAATCTTAAGGCTGTATCTTCACGCTTGCATCCCCGAACAATTAGGTTGAGGTACAACTAAGACACCTATTTGTACTCGTAGGCACTCAGTCCCACAATGTCATAGGTCGCAAACCTATCGCCTACTGGGCACACATCCAATCCTGGTTAAATTTGTTTTTAATAGATAGTTCAAAAACTTCATTTGTTTTTGGGGCCCGACCTGGGGATTGAACCCGGAACCTCATGAAATCAAATCCAAAACGACCGCTAGAACACAGTGGCGATTAAGTCTAAGTCTGGATAATCAAAATGTTAATTTACTGTACTTTCACGATTAGATCCTTTTTTTAACTTTTTTTTGAAACTTTCACTATTTTCTTACATTAAATGTAAGAAAATAGTGAAAGGTGGGCCTGGAATACCATTCAAATTTTTTTGTGAATCCTGAAGCACTTCATATGGTGTTCTTAAATGCAAATAACTGATTCTTTGTTGATTCTTTTAAACAAACGCTAGATGTAAATATATACATTATTGTGAAACTTTTAAATTAACATTTGTCAATGAAAATATTTGAATATCACTTTTGTTTTAAACAAATTTTTATTATGAGACCAGAAAACAAACAAGCAGGCGGATTTACTGATGATAAGAAAGTAATGTCACCGACAAACGCCAAAGATGGTAATGGTGCGTTGCCACTAGCATTGACATAAAATAAACAAAACTCTACTGCCTGGTAATGTACACGGTGCTAGTGATTAGAGTAAATGTTTCAATGAAACCTGGGATTTACTTTAATAAAACTTACCTATTCCTATGCCATAATGTTAGTCTAAGCGACGCACATATAACATCTTTGTTGTCTATAAACCACGATTGCTTCTTATCATAAAGTAAGCCTGTTCTATTTGATATTTTCCATTGGCAGCACTTGGTAAAACTTCCAAATATTCATGTTTTTAAAGAAAGAAACATTTGTACTGTTTTACTTATCAGTTACTACTTTTCGTGATAAGTAAAACAGTACAAGTGTTTCTTTCTTTAAAAACATGAATAAGCCATGTTCGCTATCTTGTCATTAAAAAATGTTCAATGTGTGTGAAATCTAAAGTTAAATTATAGCAATATTTTTAAACCCACATGAAGTACTTAGTAAAATAAGTAACACAAAGGGACTCCTTCTTGAAAGTACTTCTACGTAAAAGCGCAAACACCTGTTTTTACTAATATTGTAAGTAGGAAGAGTTATCTGCATGTTTACATTGAAAAAAAAATGGACTTGGAAACTACTGGATCGATTCAATTTATTTTTTCACCATTAGTAGCCTACTATATCTTTAATGAATATAGGCTATATTTACTCGTATTACTAACTGCAAGCTATAATGACCTGTTTGACATATTATAAAAATCGCATTTTTTCGATAGATTTCGCAATTATCGAAAAAATTTAACTGGATGCGAGTCAAATTTATAAGTTTTTGTTTAAGTTATAAGTAAATAATATGACAAGTAATAACTAAAACCAAAAATGTAAATGTTCACTTAGGTAATACAAATGATGTTTATCAAACCGGCTATCATAGCGTGCCGCTAGTATAAAAAAATGTCAACCCGTGTAAATCCGGAACTGACCACTAGTATTGGTATAATGATATAAACACAAAGTATGTCAAGCTGTATACCGTTCTTAATATAGTATTCCGTTACCGCCATATATATTACTTGTGAAGTTATAATATATGCAAATATAAATAAACTTGCATTATCATTGAGATTTCTTATTAGTGCTACAAAGTAAAACTTCACAAACTTAAGAAATCTAGAATAATTCTCTATTTTGATAATTTCGCATAGAGTTCCCAACACAAATTACAAAAAAATATCTTCATGCCCGTATCTTCGAAGAGGTAGACAAAGGTGCACCCACAACAAGTGAAGACACTAAGACCTACAATGTAATAGGTGGTAAGCCTATTGCCAACTGGTCCCACAACCAAACCCGGGCGACGTTATTTTTATTTAGAAATTGAAAAACGCATTTTCTGCAACGCCGGAACATAGACCCCAAAGGCTATATCTATTATAATGAAGTTTTGCTACGCAGCATTTAATTCAATAAAAAAAACTTAAATTAAGTGAAAATCAAACCTAAGGTTATGAATCCAAAAGTATTATTATTATTACTACCTTATTATTATTTTATATTGTTATTATTATAATAAAATTATTATTACCTTATTGTCCTTATCGATGACGCATTTCTATCATTATCAGTCATAACATAACACTTCGCGCGCGTTGATGTCTTTTTTAAGTAAAGTTACATCATTTTGTAATTGTCAGCCTTCACTTATAAATTAGAATGTATTAATAATTAAGAGGTAATTTACTTCATTAAAACCCAAAAATAGGAATATTTCACTTTCAACTTAGAAAGTTAGGAACCACTGCTATATAAAAATATCTTCACATAATATATCCCGAAGAATAATAAAAGAATAGGTAAAGGTAAGCAACCAAACACCAGAAAGTGCTACTTAGCCCCACTGCTAAGTTAAGAAAACAAAATTTTAATATAAGATAGTAAAAAATCAGGAGATTTTTATTGTGGTAATAGTCTATAGGCAAGACCTCTATAGGTGTTATTGATGTCTGTCTTATAGCCGAATCTAAACTCAAACGTGGAAGTTAGCCTGCAACATTCATCTCCAACCCTGAACAAAACGATTGTGAGTACTGATAGGATTTTTATCGTAACTGTCTGTGTCAATGTCAAGACATAAATGTTAAAAAATATAAATGTCAATAATGTCGTATTTTACTTTACTTTGCGTACTATTAAAATATTATTGGTCAACACAATGGTCGCCACGGTAGACTCCAATTTGCAATTACTATATGGGTTCTGTATCGATATGATGGGTAAACCTGAAGAATGTAGAAAATATACATAATAAAATATATTATTATAGCATGTTTATAATTTAAAATTTGGCAGAATTCTTAAACTAATCTGTTAACTAAACGCATTCAAAACGACTATAATGTTAATATTATGCATTTCATTACAAAAACCATTAAATATTAACAAACTTTCAAATATTATAATACTTACGTTGCCATTGATATTGTGTTTTGTAAAATTATGTTTTAAAATGCCGACACAGATTTAGTTTAAGATACGAATAGTAAAAGCAGAATATTAATTGTGTTTTTAAAACCAGAAAGTAAATAATCATAAAACACACAAACGGTACCGATTTTTTTAGGTTACTAGTGGCTTGAAATCGCGGTCAAACACTTGAATACGAATAAAGTAAAATATATTATAAAAACTTTTTGAGTGTATTTATTCATTTTTATTAATATTTTTTAAATAAAAATTAATTAAACAATAAATTATTAAATAACTTTGCTCGCGCAGTAATAAGCATCTATGATTTTTATTAAATTTAAATCTCGACATCTAACTGTTTCATTTTGATGAAATATGTTTTAAATTTTAGTTACTCTATATCACTCAATTAAAAAATACAGTTAGTCTAGTAATTTTTCTGTAATGTTCCGATAAACACCCGATTAAAAACAGAGATTTCCGCAAAAATTTGTTTAAAGAAAAAGACATACTGCGATTTACCCCAATTTTTTAAAATATCTTTTGCGTAGACACTAATTCATTTACATTTTAACATGTAAATTGATTATTTAAATGTTATGAATATATATGAAACAACATAAATGTATGCCTAATATTTTATCAAATCATCGAGTGTAGATTTTCATTACAAGTGGTGTAGTCAAGGCAAATAAGCAAAAATGATCAAAAGTAAGAAAGATAAAAAAATAATGGTCTCCTCTTTTTTTTAAATAAGATAAACTTAAACTTTAAAATTGTTAACTTATCCAAAATTGTCGGCCAGTATTCGTTTTTAAATCAACATGTTTCAGAGTTTGCATATAATACCAATGCTTATTTTCATTAGAAAAGTCTTGTCTAAGTTTTTTTTCTAATTAAATGTTGTTCGAAGGTTTACTTTAGAAATAGATGCAAGTGTTTTTGGGTTTGAGTGTTTATTAAATTTGTCAGGTTTCACAAGCATACTATCTGTTTACGATTAAAGGAGAAGGTATCATCACACCCGTATCCCCGAAGCGGTAGACAAATCTACTAATAGACACCGACGATTAGGTGGAGGTACTACTTAGTCCTACAATGTTATAGGCGACAAACCTATCTCCAAACGGCACGTACCCCAGACAACATTGTTTGCTACTCATTTCAAGCTGCTCTACCCAGGAATCGAACTGAATGCCAAAATTTAAGTATTTAGGTTAATTCTCGTATTCTAATCCGAGGTATTTATTTAATATCATTTAAATATATTTATTTTGCATATAATAAGACAGTCGAGAGTAATAGACTTTTTAATTATCGTCTATATTATCTATAACCATTTTTTTGGGTGGAAGTCATTTAAGTAGATGTTATTATGTAATAAATATACGTCTCTTATAAACACCAAAAGTGGTAATGGTGCGTTGCTAACCTGAAGCTGAGGTATTAACTCTTCCATAGTACATTTATGTATACCAAAAAATAGTTGTTTCCATCTTCAGTTCATATATATTACAGCCCGTAATAAACATAATACTTACCTCTTCTTGTTTGACCACAACATACTTAAAAGTGGGTTAAAATTACTATTTTCACTATATTTATAAGTGAAAACGAGATAAGTATTTATTTGGTTAACTTTAACTTGACACACTAACTATGTAGAGCTTTAAATAAATTCAGTAATGTAATTAAAAATGTAATTAAATTTAGCTTTTTTATTAATTAACCGCTGTGTCAAGTAAAACATGTAAATATGAAACACTTATTTTCACGCCAAGTCCCTTGTGGAGTAAGCAGAGAGTATTGACTGCCAAATATCACGTTTTCTTAAGACCTGTCTAGCTTCCTCCACATTTCTCACACTTTTCATATAAATATGATGGTTTCGGAGTCTCTTGGTACCATCTTCAGGTAATACCCGACCAATTTTATTTTTATTTTTATGGTATTGGAAGGCAAACAAGCAGACGGATTTCTTTATGATAAGAAATCCACACCGCCTAGAGACACCAAAGGTGGTAATGGTGCGTTGCCAACCTAAGGCCTGATGCTAGGCCTCGAGCAAAAGCAAATGTGTCGGTACAAGTATAAGTGTCTTATCCTTCGAACGAACTCCCGTATGTTCCCTATACCCTTACTCATTTTTAGACCAACATATTTTTCAATTCCGTTAAAAAGACATTAATTATGAAATTAATGTAAATCAATATGTCTTTGGTCTGTACTTTTACAATTTTATTTTTATTTAACTAACTAGCGGCCCGCCCCGGCTCTGCACGGTTATGAAATATACATTCCTTTTCAATCATTTTATCTATTAAAAAACCGCATCAAAATCCGTTGCGTAGTTTTAAAGATTTAAACATACAAAGGTACTACATATGTTTTATACTATGAAGTGCTATGTAAGTGAGAGCCATAGCCTTTAATCACATAATAAAGTGCTAGTAGATCCCGTTGTTTCAATACAGACGAACAGCCAGATAATTAAAGAATACAAATGCTCCGATTTCATTAATTGTGCGTTGCTTAACTGAGCAACAGTGGTTAAAGACTCTTGTCTATGTTACTGGCTATCCTAGATTGTAGATCACTCGCAATAGCTGACACTTGCATTATGGTCTTGTGGTCCAGGTGTTGGACTTGACTTCATGAGGTTCCGAGTTCGATTCCTGGGTCGGACAACAAAACGAAATGTGTTTTTCTAATTTTCTCATAAAAAATGTTGCTCGGGATTTGATATGTGCCAGGTTGGCGATAGGCTTGCCACGTATCACATAGCGGGGCTTTGTGTCTTCGGCTTGTCGTGGGTGCCCTTGTTATGCCTCTACTTTTTTAGGGATCTGGACGTAAAGATACTTTTTTACATTATGGTAGAAATAATGGGTAAGGCATTACGCAGGGCACAAAGTACTTCAATGCCGAACACTTAAGTGATTCCTAAATTTCTAGCAACTGTAAAAATTCAAGAATAACAGGTATAAATGTTCAAGAAATGGCAAGTTCATAAAAATTAACAGAAGCACACTTATATAAAACAAAATAGTAAATGTAAAAAACAAGTCTACATAACTAAAAATATTCATACAATTTATACTCCTCGTTGTAAAAAAAATATGCTAACTTTCAATTTTCTCTTGTGCAAGCAAAATATTTAATTCAATTCGTTTTATTTTATTTATACTCATAATGTAGTAAGATATCTCGTTGTTTTTATTTTTGTGTGAAAAAAGGTGCTATATTTGAATTATGAACGACTAGCTGTTGCCCGTGGCTTTGCCCGTATTTTGCTGTATGTTAATCCAGGTCACAATCTATCTGTGTTCCAAATTTCATACAAATCCATTCAACCATTTGAGCGTGAAAGAGTAAAAAACATCCATTTACACATACTCACAAACTTTCGCATTTATAACATATATTGAATTCAATCATCGATTTATAATTAACTAATTGGAATCAAAATCAGCTATACTCGTGTTGGTCCGGGCTCCTTTGCAGAATAGACCATCTGCCTTCCTGCCAGGCAGCTCGTTAAAGGCGAGCATAGGCTTACGGTCACTATCATCGTGACATATGACTACGTGGTAGAGCTTCGCAGCGACTCACCCGAATTGATAAATGATACCACCAATATCATAAAAAAAATATAATATTTCAAATTTAGATCTTATTTCTGAAGATACTATGCGTAACCAATACAACTCGTTTGAAAAGAGTGCACTGCGTTCTGTTGATTCTAGATGCTTCTGTTATAATTTTTAGATTTACAAATCCGGTATTTGATAACATTTGAAAAACAGATCTTTCTAGTACTGTACGAATATTTTACATTTTACTTTCGTACAGTATTACTGGCTGTTGTTTTTTGTATCTGGCGGGGGGAAAATCATCTACATACTCGTACATTGCACTTTTCTTACATACGATTTCGGAGGCTCTTGACACCACCGTCAGATAAATACTTGGGTGTTTGGGTGACAACCCAGGTATTCTACAACCGCATTGTACATCTGTCTTGTCAACATTTCGGGTGCCATTCCTTCCAATACTAGACATCCGCTAAATCCGTTTAGTCATTTTAACGTGAAGAAGGTCAACATACATAAAAACTTTCGAATTTATGATTACGATTTAATTATACCTACTTAATAACTTTTTCATTCATTTTTTGTTTTATAATCTTTTTAGCTCATGTAAGCTTGTACTACAATTATTGTTTTGTATAAAGCTTTAGCACAAGCTTTACTCTGCTGTGCATATATTAGAAAGATCCTTATATTTTATTGGTTATTTTTTGGAGAAAGCTTAAGATTCGGTTACCGCTAACTTATTTTATGTTATTTTAACTATCATTTTGTCCCTGTGGGCTATTAGTTCGATGTTGGCGTTAACTTTATGGGGTCTCGACTCCGATCGGATCGGGGACTTAAAAATGTGTTTTATTTTAATTTTCTTATAAAAGAACAACGTTGTCCGAAATGGTTTAGGGCCCGGTTGGCGATAGGTTTGCCTCTTATTACATTGTGGGACTTAAAATCTTCGGATAGTTGTTAGTGCCCTGGTTGTGTCTCTACCTATTTCTTCGGAGGTACAGGCGTGAAGATACTTAGATTTTATTAAAAAAATGAGACTTACCTTGACACACGGCTAATGTAGAGCACAGAACCAATACAAAAATCAGCCCCCTCATTTTTGTAACACAAAGCGAACCCATTTTGTCACAAACACATCCAATTAACCTCGGCTGGAGCATTTCACTTTCACTATCATAAGTTGTTATTGTTTATTTGCACACCACAAATATTCGCGGTTTATTTTCGTGCCATGTTGTCGTGTTGCACGGTGTAAGGCTGCCAGTCGACTAAGACGGGTCAGCGCGTACGCAGCTTTGGCTTCTCTTACCTTCTAAACAGAGGCTGCCAACCTTTCACTTTAAGTGTCACAAATGAATTTTCCAGAATTGAAATGTTAAATCTCTTTTTTACACTGAATACAAAAATATAAAATTTGCTAAAAGCAAAAAAGTGACACTTACAGGCTACCATAATTATCGAGTTCTTAGAGTAAAAACTTTTTTATCTAAAAAATACTGCTTTTTCAAATTATTTTTTTTAATTTAAAATTAGAAGAAAAAAACCCAAGATTTTTATTGAGTTTTCTAATAACAAACGAGGTTAAATATAATAATTGGTCCATTTTTATTTGTATTTTTAAATTTTTATGTATTAACTAGTAGTGGTTTTGTTAGTTCTAAGTTAGTGTTTTGTTAGTTTTAAATTTGCTCTGTGGGTGTACCAACTCAGTTCAATAAATATTATTTCTTCCATTCTTTCTTTCAGAGTCACATATAATGCAAAGTGTTATTATTTAATCACACATTTTCAATTTTAAAGACTAAAAGAGCTTTAGTTGACAAGATATCAGTTTATATCTATTTAAGATTATCACTCCGTTATTATTTCATAAACTAGTCCATGTGTAATCTGAAATACAGGCATAGAGCCAGTTACCGAAATGCTTATCAATTTTAATTTACAATTGTTCTCTTGGTAACATCTGTTTAACATGAGTTCGGTTTACTTACAACCTGAATATTTCACTTTTGTATCATTGGAAAATTGGATTACTCATTACGTTTTTAAAAAAAAATTGAAATTCCCCCATTGATACCCTGTTAATACATTACATTAACATACTTCACAATTTTCAACGTGGACAACGAACGGATTGTAAATCATAAAAAACTTATTTTATATGCAGTTATACGTTTTTTTTTACATAAAATATTCTTAAATGGGAATATGGTATCTGATTTTACTCCTACTCACTTATTGAGACAGTATCAAATGGACTTGACCAACTAAATATTTGACAAATCACTAGTAAGACGATCGATAAGACAATATGAAATCAAAGCAATTTCCTGAAAATGTATGAAAATTAGTTTCATGGACGGAATAAGTATTAAAATTCAATTATAATTTGATTAAGTACGTACTTGTGAAAATGTTATCAACCCCTGTAGTCTTACCCACTTCACTTTCAAACTCGGTCGCAGCTCGCAATACGCAGAGCTTTTGACGCAGAATGCGCTACAGACATACAGAACTACAGCTGAATGAAGATATAGCCTCTAACTCTCGTCATCATCACCAGCTGTTTACTTTCCTACTCTTCTTTTTCCTCTAAAAACAAATTTTGGCATAATTGGTGGTCAGTTCATTAGCACACCTGTCCTGTTCCACATCATAGCATTTATTGCATTTGCATCCATAGCACTTTAATACAGATGAACTAAAAATTGAAGTAAAATGAAGACGAAAACGCACAGGTGTGGACATAGCCAAGCGTATCCAGCAGGACAGATTGCTATCGTACGTCGAAGATCCAGAGACTAGACATTTAAACAATCATTTTCGTAGTTTTTCTACAGGCTATGAATTTTAAATACCCATTTTAACTCACATTTTTAAATAAAATAAAAATTATACGGTAATAAAATAAATATTAAATTAAATAGTAAAGGTATGATTAAAGCAAATATTAAAGGTAGGTATTAAACCTATACCTATATAAGAAACTGATTATTTTCGTTTTTAGCAGTGTACATATTTTGTATTAATTTTAAAAATATGATTGATGATGATTGACATTTTTTCTGATGGTAAGGGATTCACGCCGCCTAGAGAGACCCAAGATGGTAATGGTGCGTTGCCAACCTGAGGCCGGGATGTTAAGCCTCGAACAAAATTATGTTTACTGGCTACCATATCCTCCGGACCGGAACACGTCAACGGCAAGCACTGACGTTATGACGGCAGAAATAGGTAAGGCCAATCGGTGGTACCAATTTGGGCAAATCGCTGAGAAACCCTACCACCTAGTCAGACGCCACACTGCTAGTGATACTCGTAGTAGCCTTTTACGAGCTTCCTGGCAGGAAGGCAGATGGTATATTCTGCAAAGAAGCCCGGACCAACACTGGGAAGATAACGTCATTCCTTTGCCGTATATTTCAAAAAAATATTTATCGTGTTTGACAAGTGTCAAGGTTTCAGACTTAGGAGTTTTCCCCTAAAAGTTGGGAAATAACTAGCTAAGTTTTTTTATGAGTTTCATACCTTTACAGTTTTTATAACTCTTCTTACCTTTATTTATTATATCAAAGAAATGTATGAGTGTAGTTTCTGGGTCAACCCAAACTAGCCAGTCGGCCATTATGTTTATTTGTTGACCTAGTGACTTTAGGTGTTAATTCTTACAAGGCATGATGATAATCCAGTTCACATTCAATCGGAATGGTCGTTGCACAAGATTTTTTGAAGATTTTAAAGAAAAAACCTGTTTGTTTTATTTAATCATTTTAAAATATTAATAACTACCAAGCAATACAGAGTATTATTTTTGATTAACTGTTTTTTTTTACTATTTTGCCCGCAACCTTCCCAGTTTTTTCTCTTCATGAAAACCTTCTACTGATAAAAACTAACAATAAAAAAAGAAGTACCAAAATTGGCCCATTTTAAGTCGCGTCCGACCATGCGAAATGGAGATATTTATAATGTTTTAGATTATATACATATTTCAAAGTAATTGAAACAAATTTATGAATTCCTGATTTTAGTTTGAAAGCTTTCGTTAGTCGAGGGACTATAGTATACCTACGCCTAAGACTAAAAACTCACGACGCGATTTTCACCCGTCCACGCCAAGTTTGCGTGTCTGGGGCTTATGACTAGACTTATGTATAACTAGCTGTTTCCGCAAACTTCGTTCCACTCATTCAGTTTGTATGGGAAAAATTACAATGTTGTTTTTCCCAGTTTCCTCACAATTGAACGGAATAAAAAGTATCCTATGTCCTTCTCCCGGCTCTAAGCTACCTCCTCACCAATTTGCAGCCTAATCGGTTCAGCCGTTCTTGAGTTATAAATAGTGTAACTAACACCACTTTCTTTTATATATAGATATGCAAAAAGTAAGAGCACATTTTACGACGCGTTTTACAGCCGCAGCGCCCGCGGTTGTTTGCGGTTCCTGCTGCACCGATCTCCCGCCGGAAAAATCGTGTTAGTTTGGAAGCAATGCTTTCAACCGCGACGACTACATGACCGCACAGATTACCGGTCTCGTGAGTTTTGAAATAAAACCGCATTTCCGCGCCCGCTGCGGTCGCGGGTTGTAACCGCTCCGTGAGTTCTTTGCCTAACTTCACCGACAAACCGCGAAGCTCGGGGGAATCGAACCCATTTCGCGTGTGTGATGAACACTTAGATGTCTATATTTCCTGGTCTGGTTATTTATTAAATTTATTCTGTTATCTATTTAAGTATTTTTATGTATTAGCAGAGATTGGTAAATATAATATATATCGTCTTTGGTATTAGTATCGTTGACTAACACCCATAACATAAGCATATAATTTGCTTACTTTTGGGTTAGATTCAGTTTTTTTGGCCTTTCCAGAGATATTATGTTATTATAAATATTATTTATTTATTAAAGTTCACATTCACAGTTTATTACGTTAGTGTCACTATATTGAAAGTCATATTTTTTTGATATTTTTATGGCAAATGACAGTTAACAAGAACGTGGCTCCCCTGATAGTAAGAGGTGGCAATGGACTATAGACGCCATAGACGTTGTAGGCGCCGCTTTTCTGTTTTTTGTGTAAGTCTACCGGCAACTCTACTCTACGGCCCGGAACATGACACTGTCATTAAGGTGGCAGGAATGATTCTACCCCATATTGTTCCAGGTCTGCTAAGCAGCACCATCTGTATCTCTGCAACACTAACAAGACAACTGGTGGTAAAGTGTTGCAACTTTCCAGATGGGGATCCAACTCAGCCTCATCAACTTGCAGCTGTGTGCTCGTTCCGTGTCTTATCATATAAAACAATCCACAAGAAACTGATTCAAGTTTAGAGAAAATATTATTTAATTATGTTTAATTAGGGTAAACGTATTTTCAACTAGAATAAGTTGCCACAAAATTCACAGTAATTTTCTGCTTTCTCGGCAATTCTAAATACAAATATTAAGCAAATTGTTTTTTTTATTTCTGAGAATTAAATGACTCATTAATAACACTAAACACATTTTTTTATGAAATTTAATCTGTCGCCTCAGGGGTCTAGCGGTACGGTGTCACACTTAATTACACGAGGTTACGGGTTTAAATCCCGGTTAGGGTAAACAAAGGAAAATGTTCTTTTCAATTTTTATTTGAAAACAATGTTACCAGGGATAGGATATATGCCCAGTTGGCGATAGGCTATCAGAATATGGGATTAAGCGTTTTCGGATAGTCGTGGGTGTCCAGGTTGTGCCTCTGCTAACATCTTATCCCCCTTATGGGGGATAAGATGATGCTCTTAAAGCACCATTATTTCAATTACACCAGAGAAAATATATATATTTATTAATAAAGTACCTATATTAACGCCCATATCCCTGAAGGGGTAGGCAGAAGCACGATCAGGGCACCCACGACTAGTCGAAGACTGTAATAGATGGCAAGCCTATCGATAAGACAGCCAACAAGCACATTACTCTCCTGATGGCAAGAAACAACTATGCCCTAAAGATAGACGCCATAGATGTTATTGGAAATAAATATAGTTAGGTAGACTGATTTCTTGTTTCGGATGGACTAGCAGTGTATTATTCAAGTGGAGACAAGTGATATCATAAGACTATAGTAAAAACTGTATATTTTGAAAAGAATTAGAGAAGTGGCAGGCTTAAACGCAGCTCCATTAGTTTATTTTGGATATTATGTTTCCTCTGTTTTGCAATATGGCATCTCTATTTCGGGAAAACTGTAGATTTAATTAGAATTTTTAGAGTTCAAAAGAAGTGTAACAACGCACGTACAACCCACTTAAAAGTTACTCAAAATTTTACTTTTACCCTGTTTATACATTTTGACTGTATTGTATGTATTGTACAATATTTTCAATATAAATTAAAGAAAATTATTTAAAAAGGGAAACGTATCGCTCAGCGATATAGCAAATGTACGGGCGCCACGCTTAAACTCTCCGTTATCGCTGCGGGCAAGAAAACAGTGCGCCAAGGTCTACTACAACGCGTACAAAAATTTCAATATAATTTTTTGAAGTGAAACTTCTTTAGAATCGTTGTGATTTCAAAACGGAGGCAAATCGACAAAAGAAAGAGATGAATATATGTTTGTGTCCCTTACCTGCAAAAGAAAGGGATGAATATATGTTTGTTTCTCTTACCTGTCGTTTTTCTGTTGCACCCGTTTTGAAATCACAACTATTCTAAAGAAGTTTCACTTTAATATATATTCATCTCATTCTTTTGTCGGTTTACTGAAGTTTCAGTTCTATCGTGTGTGAATCGCACACACACCTTTTTTTTATTAGCAAGTGTGTCACCTGATAAGGTGACACACTTGTAAAGTAAAGTAAAGTGATCACCGCCGCCCATGGAGATCCGCAACACCAGGAGTATTTCGGATGCATTGCCGGCCTTTAAGGAATGAGTACGCTCTTGTGTAAAATAAATGCTGAATTATGGAGTTCACATTTTAAAAATAGTGAAAAGTTTCATATTTTCTTGTCAAAACTTAATATCTTAAAAAAATGTGTGCGTGTACTAGCGTACACTCGTAAGAAGTGAAGAAGTGAAACTTCTTTATGACGTTACTTTTTAAAAAATAATTTACTATACGAGTATGCAACTTTACAGAAATTGATTAAATAAAGTTTATTGCCAATCCCTACTCCGCTGCAGAAAGTATACTTCGAATCACGCGTGGTAGGGATGAGAACAATGATAGCGTGTAACGGAAAAATGTGATGCGTAACGAAAAAATGTTACACTAAATTTTTTTCTAACCCGGATAAAGAAGTTTCACTTTAAAAAAATAACGTGTACTCCGTGTTTATCGTGTTTTATGATATCGGAAGGCAAACATGCAGACGGATTTTCTGATGGTAAGAAATTTGAGCCGCCTAGAGACACCAAAGGTGGTAATGGTGCGTTGTCAACCGGAGGCCGAGATGTTAGGCCTTGAGCAAAAGTAAGTTTACCGGCTACCTTACCCTCCGAATCGGATCATGTCATCGGCAAGCACTGACGTTATGGTGGCGGGAAGGCAGTTTTACCAATCCAGGCCAGTTGATGCGAAACTCAACCACCTAGTCAAATATCACAGTGTTAGTGACAGTAAGCCTATGCTCGCCTTCTACGAGCTGCATGGCAGGAAGCCAGTTGGTCTATTCTGCAAAGTAGACAAAACTTAATATAGTTTAAATAACTTACTTGCAGAATAATTTATTTAATTAATTAAGGATTATTCATTAACAAATATAAATTTGAAATATATTGGTGGTCTAGGAGTTTGTTTTGCCATTTTTTTCCTTGTTGGCAAGGTTTGGAAACGGCGGTAGTGTATGGTAGTTAAGGTAAAACTTGATCATATATTTTTTATTTAAGGCCCCATACTTAGTCAGCCACAAGAGCCAACCGCCGTACTCCCCCGTTCCATGATTACCATGAAATATTGTGCTCTAAAGTAAATGTCTTAAGCGACAAATCACTATTTTTGACACTATAAAAGTAATTAAAAAAAATGTATAGTACTATCTATGTTTATGTTAAATCTGTTGTCGATATGTTCATAATTGAAGTAGACAGTTGGGTTTTGCTTTTAAAAAAGGGTAAACTTTTTGTTTTTTTTTCTATCGAGCAAAGTGAAATGAATCGTGTTTTGGAAACACTAGTCTTCTAAAGCATATTGACGTTAATCTTGTGTATTTTTGTCAGCAAAATCCATGATTGCTTTGTATGAAAAAAACATTATACTGCTGACGAATTTTAGCATACATGGACCCTTAGCAAGTGATAACCTTGTAATAAATATATTTTAACAAGTTTATGTCAAAATATATAAACAAAAATAAAAACCTATGTATATCTGGTATAATTAAGTTGGTTAGATATTTGCATACCACAATGTTGTAGAATGTGTTCGTAAAAATAAGTATTTTGTAACAACTTTTAAACACACATATTTCGTAAATAAATTATTTTAATTTCATGTCATTTTAAATTAAAAGAGTATCATCACGCCTATATCCCCTAAGTGGTAGGCAGAGGCACAACCAGGGCACCCACGACTAACCGAAGACACTTAAGTACCACAGTGAAATAGGTTTTTTTTAGAAAATTGAAAATATGAATTTTCTATTTACTTAGTTTTTTTGTTGGCCGACCCGGGGATCGAACCTGGGAACCTGGGAACTCTAGAAGTTAAATTCAATGCCGGATCGCTAGACCACAGAGGCAAATTATATAAAGGCAGAAAGACGACTATATAATATTTTCGTAGTAAAAGATACATAACGCCTATAGTGTAGAGATACAAATATGCTAGCTTTAATCCAAACAATAACACTACAATTACAAGCACTAATAGTAAAGCAAAGAAATCAACTTAGGTATTCAATTCATAGGAAAGATTCACATTTTCATATTCCTACACCATTACATTAGAAACATCATTTAACATAGCATAGATGCCGAAATTAAATATTCTTATTTCACCTCTAGCGTTAGTAAATTTACTGATTACCCTATATTCCAATACCCTGCCATGTTTCGGACCGAAGAAAAGGATAGCCGGTAGACTTCCACAATGGCCTAACATCCCGACCACAAGGACAGTGGCGCACCTGTAACATCTATGGTGTCTACAGGCCACGGTTATCTCTTACCATCAGGAAAGCCGTGTGCTTCTTTGCTGACTTCTTAAATAAAAAAGTACTCTGCTATGACAAGCACTGACATTATGACGGCAGGTAGAGGCAAAGGGATAGTACCGATATGTGGAGTCGTTTCTAAGATCTAATCCTGTTCACTACACGGGGTTGGTGATAGTTTAGCCCATACCACAATCTAACCGATTGCAAGAAAGCGTATTCTCAAACTAGCAACTTATATACTCACCACCGTGGCCCGGTATCAATAACAAGCGCAACTATTTCAAATCAAAATTATTAATCAAAACATGACTACTGACTATAGCGTCATCTACATATCACGGAGGTAAACTTTATACCCCATCTAGCGGTAATGTATAGTAATACAGACATAACTTTCAACTACGCATTCTTAGAACTTAGCAGTGTAACAATAGATGACGCTGTTGCATATAATGCAAAACTATAAAATTTTGTTGAAAAGGTGTTTTGGGTTTAAATGTTACATTTTATTGAAAAATTTAAAAATGACACCAAGACATTTCTTTATATAACGCTTATTGGATATTCCTTTATAAACAAAACATCTCGTTTTTCATCAAATTTGAGAAAATGCCATAGGTGGCGCTAGGTGATAGCTAATTTAACATTTGTACAGTGCAAAGGTGGTGCAAAGTCTAAAACACCTAGGTATGTAACTAACTAAAATAAATAAATAGTACTAATAAAGAGCACAATATGTACATACTGTTTAAATACACAACAACTAACATAATTTGAACATTTTAACCAAAAAGTGCAAAAAATTGCAGGGCTCAATTAAGCAAGTAAACTAAAAACCTATCTAGGTGGGTAGAACCTGAAGGCATTTATTTAATTATTGGCTAGAATTGTGTGTACAAAATGACACAAATCCGATTCTAATTTCCAATTTGCATGAAACCGAAAGAGTAGATAGGTAGCCCTATAAGACAACATTAGCTGCAGGTACTTAAAGTCACAAAATGTGATAGACGGCAAACTTTCATTTAACTTGCGACTTGCCCAAATTATAAAACAATACAGCGTCAAATTATGCTAGTTCGGGACTATAGCAAATACGTAACCCTCGATTTATTTGAATTAGTATGAACTTGATATTTGATCTTAATTGGTCACCAATTCTATCTTTTTAGAAGTGTCAGCAGGATAGATAAATGGGCTTTTAAGAGGCACGGCGCCTCCGAATGATGTTTCTTTCAAGTTTCCATCCGCGCCCAAAACAAAAACATACTTTTTGAGATTATGTTATTTTCTTTCTTTAGGTTTTGGCATTCAAGTTTGTATGTTGCCATTAGTCAAATAGAAATTTGCGTCAAATTTACCAAAATCGGGATTCAATTATAATTAGTCATAAGTCAAGTGATGTCAGGGTCTCCCGGTGAAGTTGTAAAAACCGCGAGGTTGACAACATAGTAGTCATTCAAAAAAAAAGGTCTTGGTTAAAGCGGTGGCCTCATTACTCAAGCTCATATAGTGGTTTTGGCGACCTCGAGGAAATACGCGACACGTTAATTTCTTCATGATAATTTCATTTTAATTCCATTGAACAAAATTGTAGGTAGGTAGGTACATATGTCACCAAAATTGACTCATTTCACTCAATATAAACACGAAATTCAATAATTATGAAAAAACTTCGACCTTCTTTTCTCTCGATGGCGCCAAAACTCAAGATTAGGTTCCTATTTGAACCGGAGGGCTTTCAAGCCAGAATTTAGATTTACGTCAGTTTTTTTTAGTATTTGGCATGGGCGTGAGCATCTGCCATTAAGCATATTTAATTATTTGTATCAAGTCATTACTGAATTCAGGGCCGGATTCAGGGGAGGACTTCCAAAAGGCGGACGCTAGAGACTTCCCCGTGTTGGTCCGGGCTCCTTTGCAGAATAGACCATCTGCCTTCCTGTGTTAGGCAGCTCTTAAAAGGCGAGCATAGGCTTGCCGTCACTAACACCGTGACATCTGACAAGGTGGTAGAGTTTAGCAGCTTCTCACCCGGATTGGTACCACCGCCTTACCTATTCCTGCCGCCATAACGTCATGACGTGTTCCGGATCGGAGGGTAAGGTAGCAGGTTAACTTACTTTTGCTCAAGTCCTAAAATCCCGGCCTCTGGTTGGCAACGCACCATTACCATCTTTGGTGTCTCTAGGCGGCGGGAATTTCTTACCATCAGGAAATCCGTCTGCATGTTTGCCTTCCAATGTGATAAAATAAAACTTTCGAATTCCACTTACAAGTGTTTACTACAATACTAAACATCTTTAACTTCGTTTTTTTCAACTGTTGAACCTTTTAATACAAAAAAAAGTATCTTCACGCCCATATCCCCGAAGAGGCAGGCAGAGGCATAACCAGGGCACCCACGAATATCCGAAGACATTAAGTCCCACAATGTGATAGGTGGCAAGGCTATCGCCAATCGGGCACATTTCCAATCCCGACCAACATTTTTTTTAATAGAAAATTGGAAAAACCCAATTTTCTTTTTGTTGGCCGACCCGGGATTCGAACCCGAGACCTCATGCAATCAAGTCCAACACTCGGACCGCTAGACCACAGAGGCGAAAAATTTAATACAAAATTTTTAAAAAATAATTGCAATTGGTTGGGACAAAATTGGGTCCACTTCTTTGCTGCTCCGAGGCCCCCAGGGTGCTAATTATGTATCTCATTTGTCAACTCAAAATGGAAAAGTGTACATCAAATGACGTCAGTTGTGCTTGCTATCTCTATTGTATTTCTGTTAGTCACTAAAGATAGCACATATAAAACACGTCATTGGACAGCTATTTCATGTACACTTTTCCATTTTGAGTGGGCTACTGAGATACATCATCAGCCCCCAGATCTCTAAATTCAGCTATGACTTAATTTTACAAAGTCAGGCTCTCTTGTCAAAGAGTATTTATATTCTTTGGTCAGGCTTCTGTAATCAAAATTATCCAGAACTGATTTTAATCAGTCATGTTAGAGTAAAGTAACGTAAAGTTGTAGCAACCCCCCGTTTACCCCGTGGTAAACGTGCAACGTGGTGGTGGGTTGCTACAAACTTACGTTACTTTACTATTACTTTACGTTACTTTACTATTACTTTACGTTACGTTACCTTACGTTTATGGTCTATTCTATAGAATAGACCATCTGTCTTCCTGCCAGGCAGCTCGTAAAAGGCAAGCAAAGGCTCACCGCCACTAACACCGTGACATCTTACTAGGTGGTAGAGTTTCGCAGCGACTCGCCCGGATTGGTACCGCCTTAAGTCTTAACTATTCCTGCCGCCATAACGTCAATGCTTGCTGTTGACGTGTTCCGGTTAGAGGGAAAGGTAGCCGGTAAACTGACTTTTGCTCGAGGCCTTACATCCCAGCCTCAGGTTGACAACTCACCATTACCACCTTTGGTGTCTCTAGGCGACGTGAATTTCTTACCATAAGGAAATCCGTCTGCTTGTTTGCCTTCCAATATTATAAAAAAAATCATTCCTCTTGCTAAAGAAGAGTGTAATCTGTGCTAAAGGGTATTTATATTCCTTGACCATTACCTAAACTCATCAGCAACATCGACGATCGCGTAAACACACGATAATTTCTTCAGAAATATTTCAATTCTGCACTTGAGCGAAACATAATTATATCTAAATTGACTAGGTAATATTACTTCATATTTTCATTAGATCCCGCCATAAATACACCATGTTGTATTCCAAGTTGGATTGTCATTTTATAAATTCCTGTCAATGTGACAGCGCTTAATACAGACATAATACTGATTAAAAAAATACGGTACACAGATTAAAATTCTTGTATACCATCTATGATAACAGTTATAGCATAGTACTGTAATATACTGTGGTTGCAGGTACTGTGGTCATGGGCGTAGCGAGGCACGAGCAGAAGGCGAAGCAGTTTCTTGTTATTACATTTTGTTTTAAAATTTTTCTTCATCTGTACTAAGTCCTTGAATGATAAAAGGAGTTTTGTCTACCCTCCTTCGCATAGAATGCTGGAGTAATAGGTACTAGGCACAAGGAAATAGGTACTTCGTGTTTGCTTAAAAAAAACAAAGCAGAAATCAGACGGATGATTCGTAACTCGTAATACAAAAGAAGCGTGCGATCAAAAATGCGTTAAATTGGATCAGTCACGGCAAATCGGCGATTTGACATTCGGAAACGTTACAGCAATACGTTGATTCAATAGTAAAGTGAAAGTGACCAAGCGACAAGTTTTTGTGAGACTTTTTCATGACGGGAAGGCATGCAAGCAGACAAATTTTTCGTTAGTGGCAAATACACATCTGAACATATCAACTTGCCTTTTCGTAGTTACACCTTAATATCGTCGCTTAGTTGAATACATTCCTAGTGGAAATATTGGGAAAAGTACATTTCGTATTAATGAATTATGCTTTCCTATTCCTGACGCAAAGGCGTCAGTGCTAACCAATGGTGTGTTCCTGGCTGTTGTGTGTAGGGCAAACGGTATACTTGCACATGTAGTCGTAAGACAGCAAAGCTTTAGTAACATATGTAAGTATATTGTGTCTTTAAAAAACCTTAGATTGTTATTTTCAACTTGCCTTAAAAAAAGTTAAAGCTAGGGTGGTAATCTTACTAAGCACCACATGCTTTAAATTCAAACTTAGAAGACAATAATGGCGAGCATTTACTTTACGTCGGTACTAATTCAGGCAAGTCTTTTGCATGACAGTAGGTACACATAGTCGGAAAAATACCCCCCACATAAATGAATATCAAAATAATACAAATTATTCCAAAGCGATTAATAGGGTCCTATGCCAGGATAAATTTATTGACTTTTATGCGGCAGCTGTCGCAATCAACATAAATGCGTTTACAGGATCTCGCAAAAATTTTAAATGAAATGTTTATTTGCTGAATATGTGTCGAAGTTTTTACAAATATATTTGTTCTACAACATTACGGTGTGCAAATCTTTTAAATTTATGCAACATTATTATTATGATTTACATGTTATGTAATTTACATATTACATATATGTAAACAATTTTTAAAAAAGTGATTTGGTTTCACCCTGACTACCAAACATAGCCAACGTTTCCAAACTGAGGAGAAGAGACGACAAAACAAACTCCCCGACAACTAGGGTTACCACCTTTTTCTTTCCCAATAAAAGTACTTTTGGTTATTAAGGGTAAGAAAAAAAAGTACAGAGTGTTAGAATAAAGTACACTCTTATCATATTTATTTAAGTACTCAATTATGACAAAAAGAGGTACAAAATGATAGTATGTGTTACAAAAATGGTAGAAGATATAACAATTACAAAAAGAATTACACATCTTACTTTTACTTTTCTTTGTTACCTACTATATTTAAATACGTATTATTTTATTAAATTCAAGCTGTCTTATTCACATAATCACAGTCAAGCTGTTTTTATTAAATTTGAGTTTTTCCTGAATAATTCCAGAGCATTTTTATATTTAACTTTTACATTTAATTAAATTAATAATTCACTGTTTATTAAGTCGCCTCTGTGGTCTAGCGGTTCAAGTGTTGGACTTGATTTCATGAGGCTTGGGTTCGAATCCCGGGTCAGGCAACTAGAAGAAAATGTGCTAATTCCAATTTTCTTATAAAAAAATAAAGGTTGCTCGGGATTGGATATGTGCCCGGTTGGCGATAGGCTTGACATCTATCACATTGTGGGACTTAGTATCGTCGGCTAGTCGTGGTTGTGCCTCAGCCTACTTCTTTGAGGATATGGGCGTGAAGATGTTTACTTACTTTTTTTTATTAAAATCAAAGACGCTCTGTTTCTTTCATCTTGCCATTTTCTGTTTATGACAACAAAAACTCGTTGGGTGAAATAGGATGTCGCCGAAAAAAACAAAAATATGAAATATTTTATATTATGAGTTTAAAAAATTATCTTTAGAGTTGCTAAATACGTGCTGCTATTTTTGTGCAGTTGATAGTTCTGCAAAACCCTCGGAAGTACATATTGGATTATAAAATGTGTTTATTAATGAATTTTCTCCATAAAAATCCATACTATGAACATTAAATTTTTGCAGATTTAAACTTCCGTATCACTAACAGAAACAATTTAGTATTTTCGCACTTTTTTGGAATGGGTAAAAACTTCTAAACTCGCGTCAGGACAGGTGACCTGATCGAAAATTCTTAAGACAGCGCAGGGCGCTTGCGCGAATAAGACGGCGCAGGGTGCTTGCGCGAATATTTGTGTTGTTATGTTTGTGTACGATAGCGCAATAAATGAATATTGTATTCTACCACATAAACAATAGTACTTTCATACTGATAAACAAGCAAATCGTGCAAAATTATTCCCTAACTATTCCAAAATGTCAAAAATGCACAACGTTGATATTCAAGTTTTCACTTCTGGCGGTACTCCCGAAGGGCAACCCGTCTTTTTTTTTTGTTAAGGGCGTCTGTTTTATATGCAGTAATACACATTAGCTGTATTAATATCATTTAATCCATTTTGTATTCAATAAGGGCCCAAGGTCCCATGTAACTAGTGCTTCCATTTTTGTTCTAGCTAGAAGAATTGCTTTACTGTAGCTGAGTTTACATAAATAATTTTATTCAATTGTTATAGTACAATCTATGCTATTATAGGACAACTTGTATGTTATAGTATGATTTTTAAGGCTAATTTAGATTCAACAACATTTTCTTTATTACTGCATCTAGATGACGTTGTTATAGAAGAATAGTCAAATCCGACGCGAACTTGATGTGGCGCTGGCGAGTAGTAACATCGATTCAGTATGGATCGATAAATTTCGCTTAAAAAAATCCGAATCATTTAAAATAAAGTATTTTACCGTACTTTATTTTTCTTATAAAGTATAGAGTACAATTACCTAAAATAAAGTACAATACTTTATTATAAAGTACGGGTGGCAACCCTACCGACAACCAGGATGAACCCTGTCTACCTTAAACTGCAATCGTTTCCAAACCTAGCCAGTCAGGAGAAGACTCTGAACTGAGTAGCCTATTGTATGTATGTACTTTTCAAAAATTTTTTTTTTTTACAAACAATCGTAAATTATCGACTGAGATACCTAGGTTTATCCGTATCTGTGTAGAAATTTGACAAAACTTTAGCCCTTTATAAAAACTTAGATCATTAAACGTACGATTTTTAAAAAAATGAGTGACGCGATGCCTCCGCCTAAAAACAAAATAATAACGTTTAACATAATATGTCCTGTTCTGATCAAAAAATGATGGTTACCTTAACGATAATTGAGACCCATGTCCTTCACACATGAATTGTAATTTAATCATTCTATTTTTCACGCGTTCTGTTGAGACTATTAATTTTAATTAATCGTAGCATATGGAAGAAAACACTGAGATTTGCAAATAAAAAGTTTTTACCTACAAATTTTATATCAAAATTTCATCTCACGAATCAAGTTTCATGTTTGACTATAGGATAAACTGCGACTGCCTTACAAAAAAAATATCTATCCGCCCTTTCTATCTTTCTATTCTATTGTTAATTTGTTGCCCGACCGAGGAATGGAACCCGGGACCTCATGCAGTCGAATCCGACAACTGAACCGCTAGACAACAGAGGCGACGATACTCCTATATTTTTTTATTATAAAATTAAAAAACCATAGACTTAAGTATTCCAAGGCTTAAGTTGATATTATAATCTGTAATACAGTGTAGTAAAGACTATAATGTTAGTGTAAACCAGTATTAAAGTCTATGTTTATTAATAAGGGAGCCAAATAACGTTGACATGCAGACGAAGTCGTGGGCAAAGGATGTATTAAACAAATGTTTTCCGAGATTGAGTTTAAATGTTGGCTGATTTATAAAATGTCTTGACAGCTGTGTGAAAAGTGTGAACTGTCAAACGATCATCACTTGTCACAATAAGTAGTCCAAAAAAGACTGATTTGAACTGTGTCTATGAATGTCTAGGCTTGTTTTACACTTTGAATAACTTTCATACATATTTTAATGTTATGATAATAATATATGTGCATTTTTTTATTTACACGATAAGAGAAAGGCTGAGAGTATCGAGTACCATATGTCGCGATCCTTGCAGATTTGCCTATCTTCCACTACATTAATTACTCTTTAGTGATAATCAATCAATTTTTCGGAGCAGTAGTTCCTGAGATAAGCGCGTTTAGGCAAACAAACAAACAAACTCTTTAGCTTTATAATATTTATTTATATAGATTTCTTTAACGGATTTGCTGGAAGGAATTTCTTTCATTAGAATTAAGCTCACCTTTTATGCTTAAGGTTTTTCATAGTTTTTGTTCAATTTAAACAATTCAATACACTTAATAAGAAATAAAGTACTTTATAATTGTAAAGAATTACAGAATGGTGGTCCCGAATCTCTTACCATTAAAAAATCGGTATGGAGTTATATATAAAGTGGGACAATTTTGTTTGTTTACCATTGAGTTACTGGACACGACCATTCAGGCTGGTACAACCACATTTTTATAATACAGGAAGCCTTATATAATTAATAAACAATAAATTACTATATTTTTCCACAAGTGGAGGTTCCTCATATCTTTACCAATTCCGGTATAATACCCATTTTTTTTGTATAAAAGGTGGGCTAGTCCCAAAACTTACATATTAACAATACATATTTAACATCATAACCGCCGTGAGCCTAAAGTTGGCAGCCCATAGATTACAGTCTTGTTAGTCATTCAAAAATATTTTCTATTTTCCCCGTGTTGGTACGGGCTCCTTTGCAGAATAGATCAACTGCCCTCCTGCCAGGCAGGTTGTAAAAGGCAAGCGTAGGCTTACCGTCACTAACACCGTGACATCTGACTAAATGGTAAAGCTTCGCAGCGACTCGCCCATATTAGTACTTACCACCGCCTTACCTATTCCTGCCGCCATAACGTCAGTGCTTACCGTTGACGTGTTCCGGTTCGGAAGATAAGGTAGCCGCTAAACTTAATTTTGCTCGACGCCTAAGATCCCTGTTTTAGATTGGCAACGCACCATTGTCACCTTTGGTGTCTCTAGGTGGCCTGAATTTTTTACCATCAGGAAAATCCGTCGGCTTGTTTGCTTTTCAATATCAAAAAAACAAAATAAATACCAACCTATTGAATAAAAAAGTTAAGTCTGACCATAGCCTTATTCTACCCTACCATTGACCCGTCAGACGCGACGCCCAAGCGTGTTAACATGAAGGAAACAATCATTTTTATAATATTATCCCCCCAGATATTCATGTAATGCTGGGTACTGACCAAACCAACTAACGCCAACGGAGTTCGATAGCTATTGCTGTTACTATTCACTCTAAACTTACCTACTATTTTAGAACAGATTAAATAGTATGAATACCAAAGTCAGTCCGAGTCAAAAGTTAAAGCACAGAACCGATTTCAATGAAATTTGAAGTGGATGATACATAGCAGAGATAGCGAAATATACGAGTTCAAACATTGGCTACCTATCACTACATAGTATAAAACAAAGTCGCTTCCTCTGTCCCTTTGTATGCTTAAATCTTTAAAACCACGCAACAGATTTTGATGCGGTTTTTTTATAGTTAAAGTAATTTTTAAAAGAGGAAGGTCTATATCTATGTATATTTCATAACCGTGCGAAGCCGGGGCGGGCCCCTAGTTTTTTATAAATCTTCCCGCCAATGAGTAAAGGGGGTGAAAAGTTTGTATGAAACTATTTACCTTTATTGCTCTTCAATCTCGAATACCTACGTGCGAATAGGAAATTGGAATCATAAAATACGTCACTTGAAGTACTTTTGAACACAGTTCTAGCGGATTATTGACATTTAGTTTTTAAAAGCAAATCCTATTAAATAATGTATTGGTTACTATTAACTTAATAATTAATAATAAGTCGCCTCTGTGGTCTAGCGGTTCAGGTGTTGGACTTGACTACTTGGGGTCCCGGGTTCGAATCCCGGGTTGTACAGCAAAAAGAAATTTGGGTTTTCCAATTTTCTAATAAAAAAAATGTTGCTAGGTATTGCATATGTGCCCGGTTGGCGATAGGCTTGCCACCTTCCACATTGTGGGACTTAGTGTCTTCGGCTAGTCGTAGGTGCCCTGGTTGTGCGTCTGCCTACCTCTTCAGGGATACGGGCGTGAAGATACTTACTTTAATAATTCTGTATTATTGTTTAAGAGTACCTGAAATGATATATTTGATTCCAATATTGCATGAATCAAACCCTACTGCCTACAGCTAGTAGGTAGGTATAGGTATTATAAGTTTCTTTTATGAAAAAGCAATGCAGGCATATTTTATCTTTTTTTAAGTTAAAGCCATGCTGTGATATTACACTTATAATTGTATACTTTCTTCACCGAAAGTTACACGTCTTTTGTTGCGGTTTTGGCAAATTTCTGTCAAAGTACTCCCTTCCAGTTTGTTTTACTAGCCCAACACGGTTATTTTTAACCTTGACATTAGATTTGCAATAATAAATTAAACATTCATCACCCACACTTATGTTTAATTTACCCATTATATAGATAAATGTTGGCATGTTTGTATATGTTTTGCCTGCATTTATTAAAATAGTATTTAAATGTAAAGATAATACATGTACTGACATAGTTCTTAAATTTAAATTTAAGATTTTTGTCAAAAGAATCACGTTTTATGTTAAGATAGTAGGTACACAAATTGTAAAAAAACCCCTTTGTAATAGAAATAATAGTACTTAAAAAAGTGATAAACTTTAAATATTTAAAATTCTACCAGATAATAATTATCTATATCAAAACAAAACTTTATTTAAAATCCACAAAAAATTAAAAAAAAAATTAGACTATACAGAATAGAATATCCGAATTTTGTATAGCATTATAAATATTTACAATTTCCTTTTATCAAATCAAGAATATTAATAAGTTACCTATAAAGTTATAACAGTCGATCACATCTTAGGTACAATTTTTCGACGTTACTTATTTTACACCGTTGACATCTGACTAAGTGGCAGAGTTTCGCAGCGACTCGTCCGGACTTACTTCTGCCGCCATAACGTCAGTCGTTGCCATTAACGTATTAAGGTTCGGAAGAGAAGGTAGCCGGTAAACTTACTTTTGCTTAAGGCCTAACATCTCGGCGTCAGGCTCAATCTAGGAGATAACCGTCACAGAGACACCATAGATATATCTGCATACTATTTTAAGACATGATTTTTCAGCCAGTTGTGCTCTTTTGTGCTTCACCAACCAAAAACTAAATTTACTCATCAACACGAAACACCATAACGGCAAGCACTGTCTCTATGGTGGTATGGGACCTCAAGAAGTTAAGTCCGAACCTGGACCGCTAAACCACAGATGCGAGAGATGTTCGACTCCTTTATTTTATTATTTTATATAAAATATTTTTTTTATTTGAAAGAGCGTTCCTCTGAAGTGCTATTGACACCAAGTTTTTGAAGGTGTAAATTTGTTTGTTTATGACATATTAATTTACTATGTGATAGAAAGCTGTTTAGAGGCTCAGCTTGAATATTGTTATCGCTATATTCCGGACGCCATAGCTTCAATTCTCGCCTTTATCGTGTTCCGTAGGGGAGAAGTGCTGGTTAACCGATAGAAACGCACATATGTATCTTTTAATTCCTAGGATCCACACCATAAGATAGCGACGCACTGTTATATTTTAGAGAGAACTTCCATACAAGAGAAATTTCCATACAAACTATTTAGTATGTAGTTAACAGCACAGGGTGATAAAAATTCAACGTTAATTTAAATCGTTTTTGTTGTTTTTGTACTGACATCTCCCCGTGTTGGTCCGGGCTCCTTTGCAGAATAGACCATCTGCCTTTCTTGCCAGGCAGCTCGTAAAAGGCGAGCATAGACTTATCATCACTAACACCGTGACATCTGACTAGGTGGTAAGGTTTCGCAGCGACTCGCCTGGATTGGTACCAACGCCTTACCTATTCCTGCCGCCATAACGTCATGACGTGTTCCGGTTCGGAGGGCAAGGTAGCCGGTAAACTTTCTTTTGCTCAAGGCCAAAATCTTGACCTCAGGTTGGCAACGCACCATTACCATTTTGGTGTCTCTAGGCGGCGTGAAATTCTTGCCATCAGGAGATCCGTCTGCTTGTTTGCCTTCCTATAACATAAAAAAAAAACATCTGTTTAGGTACAAAATTTTAGGATTCTAGGATAAAGGAAGTACCCTTGAATTGTGTACATTCGTAGAAATACCCGTCCCCTAATTAATGCATTGGGGGTGTGAAAGTTTTAAGTTTCAGAATGTTTTCGTTGGGTGTACATACAAATATAAGTCACACAATAAATTTCTGTTGTCAAGGACTTTTAAAAGCAAGTATGGAATTTGATGATTTTCAATAAATAGGTAAGTGATGTGTGTAGGCATTTTTTTGATATTAATAACATGTAATCCTTTACATGCAGTTAAAGCGTTTACCGTCTTATTAATAAACATGGACTAACGTAGGAGTAAATTTATGTTGATATTTTAGTCTGTATCACATTATAATAAAGACCATAATACCAGATTGAACCTAGGAGTACTTTACGCCTCGTTTATTAACAAGGCGGTTAATTTCTATAGACATTATATAATGCCTGAAAATGTCTATAGACATTAACCGCCTTGTTAATAAACGAGGCGTAAAGTACCTACTCCTAGGTTCAATCTGGTATTATGGTCTTTACTACAATGTGTTACAAGCCATACATTAGGTAGGGGATGACAGTTTGAAATTCGTCGTTTATTTGAACTTTAGATTTGAATTTGATAAACGAAATTTTCGGATATCATTTATATGATATACCATATCCCACCAAAAACATAAAATGTAAAAAAGGAGAGCTAAGTTCAATACAAAAATTATGCTTGGCTGTGAACTCCGCCGCAAAAAGAATGAAAATCTTAATGGGTGCCAAGTTCTATGCAAAATCCAAATACCTACCTACTTATTTATAGGAACAAAATAACATTATGATCAAGTATGAAACTCTATTTCTTTGCTTTATTCGATACCTATAACAAATGCTGTTATTTCAAAATAAGAGATCTAATAGGTAGTAGGTTAGATTTAACTTGGTCAGTTTTCATTACATCAGTTATTTCATAACAATATTCAACATAGTATATATATTATAAAAACTGATAAAAACTGGCCAAGTAAAATCTAACCTACCTACTACTTTACAATAATAAAACCCAATTATTAAAGTAGGTAGGTTTTGCACTCACGCTCCTCTATAATCGTCTGGGGATCGTCATTCTTGCGCCCTCTGGGGGCAAAAATTAAAAAAACTAGGTGACAACAAAGTTTTTAAAAAAAATATGGTAATGTGTTACATAGGTATTTCTATCATCAGGAAGAAGTCTGCGTTCACATACCACATAGGTAGGTACCTACTTACAAAGTTACACCTAATTAGGTAAGTACCTATAACTTGCCGATTTTTAAATTTAGGCAATAATAAAATCAATCACAGTTCCTAGTTTCACGTTATTTAACGCCATTTACTAAAACACAATCAGTATCATATCTTTAATAATAGAAGAATTAAAAATTAAAGGAAACGGTGGATAATGCTCGATGATTATACCTACAATTTAGATTCATTCATGCTCACAATTCACACACAGCCACTTTTAAACTCGCAAATAGCATCAGGGAACAAAATGCTTAAAACAAACGATGGTTTATCATTATAATTTTATAACGCCACGGGGCAAGGAGTTAAGGCGTAAAATTCGAAAAAAAGAAATCCTTCCGCAAAGAATTTAGGAGTGTCCGCTGAGACGAAATCCGACTTGCTCGTTATAAATTTTGTGTAAGATAACAATATGTGCGTGTGGGTGTGTGGTACAGTCGCTGACGAGTATAGTTACAGCACGCAATAGCGCTAACAAGCGAGCGAGTGAGATAAGATGATGATTGTAGAGCTTTGTCTCTGTCTCGCCTCTGGCAACATGGCGCGCTGACTCGGGCGCAGGCTCGAATCGTATCGCCTGCCCACTCAAGGTTCGCTGACTGCCGTTCTTTTGTTTTTAATGTTGCCACATGAGATATTTTTCCTTGTTATCGGGGTAATCATTTGACAGATTATTTTATTTGAAATGAACAGAATCTTTTAAACTGTTTAGCTGCTCGGTCTAGTCTTATTGAGAATGTTTATTATATTGCTGTCTGAAACATACTTAAAAAGTAATAGTTTTTAAGCATATTCCAAAATTATAACTTTAATATGAAAGATATTGTTTGCATTGACGACTAGCTTTAATTTTATCTTAAGTAATCGCATTAGTACCAATTCTGCCAAGTTTATATACCCTTCATCGTGTTTATTGCATATTTTTAAACTACTAAATTTTTTAATTAATTTTGAAAAATTGTTTAACAATATTATTTAATATCCAAAATAACCCTACATAAGAAATAATAACAAAAATAATGCTAAATATGAAATGATATCTGAAATAACGCTAACATAACGAAGATGAATTAATTCGTCTTATAAGTACATTCTCATTTGAATTTTTCCATACTACGTGAAATGAAAAATATTACAGTGCAGATACAGATTTTTTTTATTTCATAAAGACCCTCAAGGCACTTATAATGTTAAAATTTGGTACGAGATCAAAATAAAAAAAACACAAAAGCTCTATCTAGAATAAATTTACACACTAACACACACTATTTTTATGAAAGGTAGTCAAATATGGATGTATGTAGTGATCTTGTCACAATTAAGTAATGTTGAAAATATATTGAAAATAATTTTAGCAAATTAATAAAAATATTAATTACGAGTAGCATTTATCTGTGATTATATGTTATTAAAATTTAATGAAACTTTGGTAGACATATTTACGACACATAAGGAACCAATAAATCAGGTTCAAGGCTTTCAAAAAAACCTATTTAAACCCATTAAAACTTAACATCTATAATATTAGTTTGTATTAAAAACAAGTTAATTATTTTAATAATCATCAGCCTTAATTTTAAAGATAGTTTCACCTTTAGTGTTAACTATTTGGATTTTTCCATATTAGAACATAATTTTTTAATAACTTTTATAAATTCATATTTAGAATTAATTATTTGTTAAGTTAAAAAAAACTCGTCTGTAGTTAAACAATGTGTCGAATGCAGGTTGTTTTTTTATTAGTGTCAGGAAATAATTGAAAATTAATATTGTGATGTTTAAATAGCCTCCTGAACAATTAATTCAGTTATAGTTAGCTAACTTGTGAATTAAGGTATTAAAGTAATTATATTTATCAATAATATAATTATTTTTATTGTAATAATGCTATTTTTAATATTGGAATTATGAAACATGTTATTCGTATATATATTTAAAACATAAAATTGGAAGAAAAAACAATGTCTTGCAATGTATCAAGGGGTAATTTAAACTTTAAAGCTGACCACCCCGAACCGCAGACGAAAACAGCGTCAAGCCGAGGACCTGCTCAAACCGAACGTCTGCATACCGATCGTTGGTTTTTTATATGCGCATGTCGGTGCACGGGCTCTACATCAATGTGAGTGGGAACCTTATCTGTGTGAGTGTCAGTTCGTTCTCGCGCGCGACGCACCATTGTTGTTTGCAGTTGACTCGCCGCGCGTACTTCGCCCGGTGGTTTGTTACTTGTGCAAAACTGCCGGCGATAAACAAAATAATGAGTGTATCTTGCGTGCATCGTGAGTGCAAACGACAACAGTGTGTGATAATAAGAATTTAACGTGGGTGAAGTGATTATCGAGTGCGTTTTTGACGGAGTTTTGGAGTTAGCGTGGACAACGCAATGCCCAACGTGTTTAGGTATGTGCTTCGTTAATTATGATCCATCAGTGCTTATGAGGCCACTACCACTAGCCCATTCTGCACCTTGTTCCTCGCTTGTCACTCTAAAAACAAGGCGTGTGGCCGTTTGGTTGTTTTGAAATGACTAATTTCCGAATG
The DNA here is from genome assembly GCA_002245505.1 of Calephelis nemesis. NCBI lineage: Eukaryota > Metazoa > Arthropoda > Insecta > Lepidoptera > Riodinidae > Calephelis > Calephelis nemesis. Next base: position 82,633 of record NJDD01000719.1, read on the forward strand.
ACCAATATTGAACTATTCGGCGCCGTTTTTCTTATCTACAGAATTGTAATATTAATTTATAATGTAATTAAACTTATCAACTTGATGAATTGACGGTCACGTATACTTATTGCCAACTTTATATTGAATAACACTGCCAGTATTGCTAACATGAAAAGAATAATTAAACAATGTTAAAAGTAGGTAATTTGTTATCTTAAGTGCCAAGAGTACAGTAATTCTGATAGTAATTGTTTTGAAACAATGAAATGGGTATGCCTTTTAGTTATTGTTACCAAAAACACTTCATAAAACTCCTATACTTTAAATAGAACCATAAAACCTTCGTCCTTTTTCGTGACAGGCTATTAATATTGTAGTCAGGCACGTAGGTATATTTTATAAAGTGAGATCCGTTGTTTGAGCGACTAAAGTTTGTATACTTATATTAATAAAAAGTAACAAAATTGTAAACGTCTATTTCAAATACTAAAACCTAGGAGGTAACTATGTAATAAAAAAAATAAAAAATGAGTGTTTGCATTATTTATTAAAAGTTTTTCAATTTAGGTCCTTTGTAGAAATTTGTGACAAATCTTAAATTATTAAAAGTAGACAGATAGGTATTATATGAAAATGAAAAAAAAAACAACAACAAAATTCAAATAATAACGGTCAAATAATTATTATGCTAATAAGTAATTGATGACGTTCTAGGTAAGTAGGTACCTACCTACCGATTTTTAATTTTCAAATTAGTTGTTAAATACATACATATAAAATTTAAATTTAATCAAAAAACCTAGAAGATCGGTAAAGTGTAGAACTATTTTTTTGTTTTGTTTTAACATAAAGACCTACTTATGCGAACTAACATACTTAGATATTTATTTAAAAATCGAATTGAGAAGTAGGTAGGTACCTAAGTAAATAACGGAATACATAAATAAAATTAAAACTAAATACATTTAGGTAGGTAGGTGCCTAGAATTAATTGACACTAGATGCTTATATCTAACTACCTTGTAGAAATAATTAAAAAATCTAAAACTTCAGTTATTCTAAAATGAAGTTATTCTACCTACCTAAACGACAAGAAATGTTCCTGTTGGTCTTGTCATTATATTTTAAAATTGTTGTGTTAATCCTGAAATTAAATATCATTCAAATGTTACTTTACCTTGGAGGATAGAATAAATGGAACTTACCTGCCTACGCAAGGTGTGAAACATCCAAGCATTAGCTCCAGGTTTCCAACCGAGCGTCAGGATGTCATCACAAAACAAATATCTTTGGTGTCTTTATGCACAAATGAGTATTGCCATCAATCAAATATTTTGTAACAATTGTTTAACCGTATTCGGCAAATTAGGTAATAAATTCAATAAAAAAAAAGCATAAGATCCGTGTGTTTTTGTAGATAGCGAAATTCAAAAAATAATATTTACATTTTATCCTCGTTGTCGTTTGTCGCAAGTATATAAAGAATAGACTTACTTTAATAGGTATTTATAATAAATAATGACATAAAGTCAAATGTTTCCAAACCATGCAAACAAAAAAAAAACACAAAAACTCGTAACCTCAAACATTACAAAAAAAGTTTATTAATCCTAGCCTAGTATATTTTATTAATATTTGTTTGTTTATTTGCATTGAATAAACTCCGAAACCAATAACTAGACCGGACTTTTCAAAGATATGAAACATCTAGGTTATATTTACCTACAATACTAGGAAAAAGTGCGAAGCCCGTACGGGCTACTAGTAGGTAACTAATATGATCATAAATCAGGATATTTTAAAATTATCGTGTTTCATATAGGTATTTAAGATTAATTAAGCTTTACCTATAATGAATTAATTAATCTTATAACTAAATTTAAAATAATTGAAATTACTTAAGTGCATTAAGGTATTATTTTTTTTAAAATATACCTAATAGGATGCAAGTTATAAAATAAAAATTACCTGTCTTCTGATTTGCAAATCTTGAAACCAGGAAACTGATTTTCAATGGAATTCGACTTTTATATGGTTAATGTATTAGTAATAAACGGTAATAAACCTCTAGGCTTCTTTATAATTTTTATCATAATCCCTTCAGTTATTCCTGCTGAAGAGGGAAACTCTGTAAAACGTCACCATTACCTACCTACCGCGGCCAACAGCTAGTATTTAAAATTGAATCTAGTCTTAAGATATTAACGCATTGACCTCTGGAACTATATAACTACCATATGCATTTAAATCATTTTTGGTATAAGTAAAATTCTTGAGAAAGGTTATTGGCAATAAAGAGCGTCGGTGAAACCAGAATTAGGTAAACAGTATTGAGGCACTATCGAATTTAATATACCATTAAAATACCCTATGTTTATGTCAATATTCTGTCGACTAGATCTAAATAGGTTTAAATAGATATGTGCAGTGGTGGTTTTTAGATTTTTAAAGACACATTACAAGAACCTTTGTAAGTTAATTGTGAAATAAATAGGTATACCTATTGTGATTCTTAATCTTAATATTATAAATGCGAAAATCTGTCTGCTTCCTGCCTTGCCTTGTCTTTCATGTACCTAGTTAAGGACACGTTCTCAAATACGGGGTGCTTTTTCAAAAATCACCCTCCAAAAGACTAGAATATATAATGGGATGACACTATTCTACCCTGACGTAGACGCGGTAAACATCTTATTAATTAATTAAGTAAGGGCACGATATTTATTATTTTGTTAGTCATGGAAAAGTTAACCTATATGTAAAAATCAATTGCTGTTCGTTAATCTAGCTTAAATCTAGCTTAAAATCGGTGCAGATGGCACCGATTTGGCTAATTTTGATTTTGGATTATTTGTGGAAATCCAGAGAAGGTTTAAAAGGTAAGAATAAAATGAAAAACTGAGAGAAAAGACAACAGTTTAAGTTTTCTCATACAAAAAGAACGGGTGGAACGAAGTTCGCCGGACAGCTAGTTAAGAACATTTTAACAAATTTACTATTAGGTATACTCTCACGCTACTGTATTACACGTATGTCTGTCACGCTTGCTAACTACGGACGTAAAAATGTTTGAAACCATCGTTAGGTGAGAAGAACTATTAAATAGCTAAGTTTTTTATAAAGGTAGACTAAATTAAAAGCCTTTTGATTTTATTCCAAAAAAAATTTTTCTAGATTAATTTTTACTTTAGTTGTAGGTTATTTTATTTATTATATATCTTACCTAAAAAACAAGGTTACGGAAAAATAAGCACACTAGTTTTCTTTTAAATGACTAATTTTTGCTAACCTCGAGGTTTTTACAACTTCGTCGGGCTTTAGGCACATTAGGAAAAGTTGTGTCTTAAAGAAAAGTTGTTCCACGCTTAAAATTTAATTATACGAAGATGTAAAAGTAACCGCAAATCATTTTGTAATAACAAGTTTTGAATGAACAACACGAACGGGTGTTTTGAACAATGATGGTTAATGAGAAAAATTTTAGGTTCATTACTATTGGAATAGTAAAATATAATCTTCATGAAAAATAATCGCTAATTAAGGCAAACTAGAGAAAACAAACAGACGAACTTATTTATAAGAAAATAGCTTTTTTTAGCGTGAAGTAGAAAAAAATATTTTTTATTCCCCGGCTTCACACGTGTAAAATATGTACATATAAACCTTCCTCTTCAATCACTTTATCTATTAAAAAAACCGCATCAAAATTCGTTGCGCAGTTTTAAAGGTTTAAGCATACAAATGGACAGAGGAAGCGACTTTGTTTTATACTATGTAGTGATATGTATAAGGACTATTTTTTTGGAATAGATTTATGAAGAAAAAAAGTAGGCTACTTTTGAATACGAGTTTTTATTTGATAAAATAAATTTAGGTAGAATATGCCTTTATTTTGTATACACACGAATTAAGTTTCCAAATAAGTAAGTAAATAGGAGTGAGTGGAAGCATACAAGTAACATACTATGTTATGTGTATTGATGTACACATGACACACAAATTCTTATTCCTCATACCTTCAATGCCTGAACTTTGAATTAAAATTGATTTAGTTTTTGGTCTTCTATATTGTTTTCGTATCTTGCCAGTAAAGCACGGTGAAGTTGCACAAAATCGCCAGATTAGCAACAAATTAGTCATTAAAAAAAAATCTTGCAAGACTTCATTAAAATCGGCTTAACCATTGTAGAGTTGCCTAATGAGATATATGGACGAAATTTAAAATAAAAAAATAAAACTATCCCACCACAGTCGAATAAAAAATTAAGTAGTTTCATTATGACCTACCTACATGGAACACTTTTAACTGTAATACTTTTAATTATTAACCTGTAAATTCCATGTTCGTTGTTTCCTATTTTTCTATACAAGCAAAAGTACTAAACAAATATACCTAGGTGACATTTTAACAAATAAAAATTGTATTAACAGTATTTGTGCTAGCAAGGTTTTTTTGTATTATAAAGTAAAATTTATTTCTGTTAATATAATTTTATCGTTAAATAAATAATCTGTTCAGATCAATAATTAAACATATTAGATTTGATTTTGAGTTAGATTAGTTTAATTTAAGAAAAAAAGCTGTAAAGATTTTTTTTGTTATTGCTCAACACCTACCAGCTGTGTTGGTCCGAACTCATTTGCAGAATATACCATCTACCTTCCTGCCAGGATGCTCATCCAAGGCGAGCACAGGCTTACCATCACTAACACCGAGACATCTGACAAGGTGGTAGAGTCTCGCAGCGACTGGTCGGGATTGGTGCCACCGCTACCTATTCCTAGCGCCATAATGTCAGCGCTTGCCGTTAACGTGTTTTCGGAGGATAAGTAAGCCGGTAAACTTGATTTTGCTTGAGCCCTAACATCCCGGCCTAAGGTTGGCAACGCACCATTACCAACTTTGGTGTCTTTAATCGGCGTGAATTTCTTACCATTAGGAAATTCGTCTTCTTGTTTGCCTTCCAATATCATAAAAAAATACCTCCACTATCTTGATCCACAATTCTCACGGTGCACAGTGTTATATTCAACAAAAAATATTTCACACCAACAAATTCAAATAAATTAAATATGTATTTATTAAGCTGAATACAGTAGCTAGCTAGTTTTCTTTTTTAACCGCCTTCTGAACGAGGGAGTCATGGGGTTTGTACACAGGAATAAAGTCTGTTTATTTATGCACACACATACAACATGAACTCTATCAAAACCTCATAAGCTCTCACGAAGTGCTTTTAGCTTCATTTATCTTATCTTTTTCGCACTAGTTGCACCTTTACCTACACGTATGAGAATAAAAGGCGTGACGGTATTAATTTAATTTATGTTCTGACTACAGATAAAGACTATTTCATTTTTGATATCTAGTTATATTTTCTTGGTTGTTAACCCCAATTATTTTATTTTAAATTGTAATTCCTTACGTGTATGTATCCTAAGTAATTAATATTAAAATAATTTTTGTTATAAATTTTAATGAGGAAATACAATGATAAAACCGTAAATATTATAATAAAACGTCATTACATTAACATTTAATAATAGAACATTTTTAAACATTCATTAGCTATGACACGAGGATTTACAGCTAGTCGTGTGCCTTGGATGTGCTTCTGCCTACCCCTTCGGGGATATGGGCGTGAAGATGTATTTGTACAAAAAAATACATTTATAATTACAGAACTTGTCAGTAACTCACTGCAAAACCTAGAATAGTTATCCGAATTCCGTGAATTTTTCAACATGTCGTAATTTCATTTTGGAAACATTAAAATTTCAGTTGTTAGAATAAAAAGTATTTGTTGGATGTTTCGATATCTTTGAGAATCCCCGAATTATGTAAGAGATATATTTAAGCTCGGAATTTTTGGAATCAAGAAGCAACTAACTGCTTAATGCGAAACAATTTCTTGAAATTAAAAACTGAAATAAGTACAAGTTTTTGTTCTGATATAAATTATATTTTGTTTGATTTATAATCGTTACAAGGCTTCACAAAATAAAAAGTCTGCTGGGTGCTCTGTTATCTTTGGAAAACCCCGAGAAATATAAGTACATTTTTTGATATAATTTGTTACTGTAGTTTTAGTAAGATCCATATTTTTTTAGTTATTTAGATTGTTATTTTACTGGCAGCAAGCAAGCTTCATATGTTGCGCGCGTGTCTCTGTATGTATGTATGAAGATATTTTAGTACCTTTCAATCTGCTTAAAACGAATTAATATAATTGATGTATTTCCTTAGTAGTTAAACATGTAACATTAAAAAACATGGCGCCTATAAGACGCTATTTTTTGGAGTTTTTAATACATCTTTTGATGGGTCTTAATTCATTGTGTATTTTCCTTTTTAAAATTCCGTTTGAGTAGTAAAAAGTTAAGTAAGTATATGCTTGTATATATAAAATAATTACAAGTGAGCTTAGTTTGAAAGTTGAGAATTCCAGGGCAAAGGAATGGTGCACAGTCGTTTGCTTCTAAACTTCAAAAAAAAAAATTATTGACATTCTCGTCTGCTTTTCGGTTTGTACAAGATTAGTTATGATCAGGTGTTAACGATATACAAGGTAGGTATATAAAATTCTGACTTAAAACTCAAGCCAAGCTTGATTAAATTCGGTCGAGTTAGAGAAAATAGGTATATCCTCTATTTAAAAAAAAAACAGTAGACTAGCGGCGGACGTAGATCACTAATAAAAATGCACTGAAATGTCAATAGGCGAAGTCGGTCAAATAAAGTTGGTAAATTCGAAACAAGTAAGTAGGCAAGTCAAAACAAATTATTAAAGTCAAAACAAGTATGCAAAGTCAAAACAAAAGTTAGTTGTCTGCAACTTATTTTTGGAAAAGACAAGATTTGTAACTTTTTGTGTATTTGTATTTTTTCGTGTACTTTTGGGCAAGTTGTGCAACCAAGTGTAAATAATATATATTTTTTCTTTAGATACATATGTACATTTTATTTTACGTATAAAATTTTCGTGTCACAGTATTCGTTCCCGTACTCCTCCGAAACGGCTTTACCGATTCTCATGAAATTTTGTGAGCATATTGAGTAGGTTTGAGAATCGGCCTACATCTATTTTTCATACCCCTAAGTGACAAGGGTGACTCACTCCAATTTTTTTTACTAATATCACATTACAAAAGTAGCAGAACAACGTCTGCCGGGTCAGCTAGTAATGTATAGTATCGAAAGCATTCCAAAAATGTTATAAAAATATATCAAAGGGTCTTCCCTTTTGTACAGACAAAATACAAGACCAACTATCCCTTCAACAGAAATAGAACGCATACATACAATATTATCATGCAAATCATCTGTTTATTGTCAGTTTATTATTTGCATATTCGCATACTAATTGCAGAACTAAGCAAGTAAATTCACTGAATTACCAAAGCTTATTTTGCAGCTATACACATTGTGTAGGGTTGTCACTAATAAAAAACTAAGGGTCAGCTATGTCTTAAAATTATTTATAATGTATAAATATTTGTAAATGCTAACGATGAAAATACATAATGTTATAAGAATAAACCATGATTGGTTGAGGGGTCAGCGTACACGTCTAACGCCACACCAACCGTGAGGGTTGGGTTCAATTCCCGACGGGAGCACGCATTGGTGTGATGGTTTATCTAGATGTTTATATTTCTGGGTCTGGGTGTGTTTATTATTGCTTACTTTAGGGTTGATTTGTACAGACAGCATGTAATTTGTTCAGGGTGTTTATTTATATTTATGAACATTTGGGTATTTGCCTCCGTATATATACGAACGGGCATTATTAAAAAGCAGTACATTTAAACAAATTAAAATTGTAGTAGTCATGAAAACCTTTCTTAGATTGTATAAGGTACCTAAGTGGTTTTTTTACACATATTCATACTTCAATAATATCCATTGCGGTATATAAAATAAAAAATAAAAATTCGGACAGTGGCGTCACTCAGCTGCTCTTTTTTATGTCACTTATCTAACAAAGCTCAAGCTGCTCTGTCGTCCCAGATTCGTATCTTAATTCCCCAATTATTTGTTTTTCAAACTACAAACTACAATTATATGTTTTTGTTTTTTTGTATTACTATTCCTGCTGTCGTCATCATCGTCCTAGCGTCATTCCCGTTTGTTCCTCACGCTTAGTCGCGGGAACCACTTTCCTACACTTCTCCACTTAGCGGGTCATCGACACACTTGATGGTAAGTTGGCACATATATCTTTTTCCACAACATCCAGTCAGCGTTTGTTGGGTCAACCTTTTTTTACCTATTCCTAGCTTTATTGCGTTAAAGCACTTGTTCCCTCATAGCTTTTTGGTTTAAGCTATCTGTCTGCTCTTTCACGGTAAACCGCAGATCCGATTTTGATGAAATTTGATATTTATAAGCTAAATGTCCCGAACAAACAGCTAGTCCGCTATAATCGATTACTCTTCTTGCCATCAATAGCTCAATATTCCCCGCTGAGTTCCGACGCAGAAGGTAAAGTTATTGGTATACCAACTGAAGGTTGGCACCGTACTCTTAACATCCTGGCATAAAAGTGACAAGACGATTAATAGTAATAACACTATTAAAAAAAGTTAAAGTAACTAACATTTTACAACTAATATTTAAATTTTAGAAAAATCATGTTGTGCTATTACAAGTAACGTAAATATCAAAATTATGGAACTAGTTTCCCCGTGTTGGTCCGGGCTCCTTTAAAGAATAGACATCTGCCTTCCTGCCGGGCAGCTCGTAAAAGGCGAGCTAAGGCTTACTGTCACTAACACCGCGACACCTGACTAGGTGGTAGAGTTTAGCAGCGACTCACCCGGATTGGTACCACCGCCTTACCTATTCCTGCCAATAACGTCATGACGTGTTCCGGTTCGGAGGGTAAGGTAGCCGGTAAACTTATTTTTGCTCAAGGCCTAACATCCCGGCCTCAGGTTGGCAGCGCACCATTACCACCTTTGGTGTCTCTAGATGGCGGAAATTTCTTACCATCAGGAAATCTGTTTGCTTGTTGCCTTTCAATGTCATAAAAAAAATAGTATTAAAAATAACTGAAAATATGTAAGTAATAGTTTCACAAAATTGAAAGAAACAAAAATAAATTTGGTGAACTATAATAACGAAAAATATATTTAAGAAACTAATGATGTAAAACTAATATTTAAAAATATGTAAGTAGTGTAACATAGCAAGAAATAAAATGATTATTATTGTTATAATATATAAAAGGGAGAAGTTTATTTTTTATTGAAGGCGGTACTTATTGCCTTCACTATAAATAACAGTTAAGACTAGTCACAGTTCACTATTATTTATAAGTAACCCTCTCACTTAGTAACCCTATCACTAAATAACCGCCATGAAATTCGCAGAACCGTTAATTAGCCATTAATATGCCCCGTAAGCTATTAAGTCATACAAAAAAAGCTCGAGCATGGCCGATTATAGTTATTTATCTAATATGGTAAAAGTATAATTCCTATAGGTACTAATCAATACTCTTCATTCGGAATAAGTTTTTTTAGATGACAAGTAAGGTGGACAATGTTGTTAATTGTTATGCCATTTGTTTTTTTTGAAGACCTCAATAAATAAGAATAGGTTGGGTGTGCACCTGCCCTATAAAAAGACGGGATAGCCATAATGAGACTAAAGATATGTTTGTTGTAAGAAATTATACGTTATCGCATTTCACTGTAAAGGAACGCGTGGTTTTTTAGGATTGTTAAATTTTTTTGCGCAATTGTGTTAGTGACGTGTTAGTTAATTTGGATTTTTTTAGGATTGTTGAAACTGATACCACTTAGAAACCTGCAACCTGAAAGGTCAGCAATGCTATGTGATACGGTGTTGAGGGTCGCAGTGGTCAGCTGTGACCACTTATCACTCCGTTTTGTCCGTTTGTCTCGTTTCTATTGAAAAAATTGAAAGCTCATGGAAGCTGATTTAAATAAACTTGTTATATATATTAACGATTTTTCTTATAATGTGATAGGAAGTTACATAATATTATATAATTCTCTCTGACTACTTTGTAAGGGACTAGGCGTGAAGATATGTGTGTATGTATGTTAATAAAGCGCTTTCTCATGCAATAGGTACGTTGTTGTAAAGTATTTACTGCGAGAGACATAGTCTCGAAGGAGTAAACAGACAATTATTATGATATAATATATTTTTTACTAAGAGCATAGCATAGCGTCTGTCTTGATTATGATAATGTATTTTTTTATGTCAAAAGTAAAAATAGTACCTTCTTTCTATGGTTTCCATCGTCGGTACATAGTGAAATTCAATATTAATAATTAAAATAACACTACAATATTTTGATAATTAAAGTATGTAAGTACCTACTTAAAATTTTCCAAAAAAACCTTATGATGCACTAGCTGATATGGGCGAAAAATAACGTATTGTTTTTTCCTGCAATTTTCCCGGTTTTTCTGTTTATAAAAACCCTTCTCTGACAATAGATAACACAACAAAAAAAGAACTAGCTAAATCGGTTCAGTCGTTCGGAAGTTATGCGCTTACCAACACATTTAGCAATTCATTTTTATATTATAGATTTATATCTAGTTCAAGACTAACTCGCTCTCTTTATAACAGTAGGTATCGACACATTAGTAGGTAACAAACATAATCGTACTATTTATTTATTTCTTTACCAGTTGTATTCTTTCCGTGCTTTTAAATACAAAGAACATTAAAATCAGCTTCCTTAGTAGAATTCCAAAACGGATCCGAACCAGCTTCTCGGAATCAAACAATCGTCTTATTTTGTTCGTTAACTTCAATGAATTATTCATATTAACGTATTCATGTAAAAAAAACTCGTATAATTAATAAATGTGACATTTCTTTAAATTATGATTAATGGGAGAGGCTTTTCATATTGTTAATTATTTTTGGCTAGTCGTGTCCTTAATATATTTTAATCTATATATTAACACGTGATGCCAAAACTTTGGACCCCTTTTTACAAAAAATGCGCGGATGGAGGAGCATAAAATTTGGCACACTTATTGTTTATGTGTAGAAGTACAGAATGCTAATATTTTTCAATAATAGTGCTTATAAAGTCCATTAAATCAATAAATAAAACATTACCCACACTGCCATGCATTTGACACACACACAAACACACACACACACACACAAAATATATTGATGATAACTACAAAAGATCACAGATGGCGCACTAAAAAGTTTAAAAACAAAGTACTTGGTCTTGAGAAATGAAGATGGCATTCTTATCAACAAGATAATAAAATTTATTATGGTCGAATTTCAATGTGCTACCACTAGTCTTAGTTAAACTGCGAAAAACCGACTTCAATTGCTTATATTCCAAACTCTTCATAACCATAGCTAGGTGATAGTCTTGCGACAATTCTCCCTCAATAGTATAAATAATTAGGGGGCGCCCATTTATTACGTGAGGAGGCGTTTAAAGGGAAAAAAGTGCCCAACCAATCTTGTCTAATCTCATTTAGTCGTAGGTGAGATAAACAACACAACAATATTTAAATTCCAAGTAACTACTTATAAGTAAATTAAAATGTTCACTAAAATATGAGCAAATCGTTCACAATAATATTTGAAGAGATTTTGTGAAAACGCCGCTCAGATAAAGTAATAGTCTACTTTTTCAATAATCTTAAATTTCTTTAGCCAAAGCAAGATTCATTTTAAGTAACAGTTAATAGGCTTCTAACTCAGTACATTGCCATCTTTGACCCTAACATCATTTTCCAGGTGAAATGCGTGTCATTAGCTATTAACTCCAAACCATTTTTTTTCTTTTTAGAATAAACCCAACATATTTACATATACACTGTTTATAAATTTTAAAGTAACTCTTGAGGTTAGTGGTTGAGGGACAACAAACAAGTCTCACTTAATTATTGGACGCACCCTAATATCTATTATTATTTAATTTTTACGACTTTTTAAAAAATATTTTGCTAGAAACAAGTTCCGCCTTATGATTATTACTTTTAAGTATTTAATATTTTTTGTGTACAATAAAGTGTTGAAAATAACATATTCTTGTCGAAATAATATTAGTGTTGTCATTGTAAGACTAACCGACTAACGGTCAGTATTAATAATCTATCGAAGATCATGCTATTTTAGATCAGTTGCCAGGTAACCGATTTTTCAATAATTAATAACAATATCTCTGCAACAATACTCCAGAAGGTCTAAGTTTATCTGTGAATAGGTTAATAATATTGGCAGTAAGAAAATTTAAAGGCTAAAGAATAGTCTTATGAGATACAAATTACACATGTGCTATGAGAACCAGCGCGAGAGTTAGAATGTTAATGTGCTCGTGTTGTCTTTTGCGCACACGCAGCATACAGAATGCGTTTTGTGCAACTAATGTTACTACATGAATAAACTATTATCCTACTAATATAATGGGTGCATTTTTATGTTATAGGGAGAACAGTTTGATTTTCTTTTGGCAATACACTAAAACGGTGAAAAAATTACGAAAAATCTGTAGATACACCATAGAAATTATTGGTGTGTTGTCAACAAGAACATAAGATCAATCATCTTGCGCAATTAAGTTTACTTTACCTACAAACTGTAATACGTCAATATAAAACATAGTTATAAATATACCTAACATTGATTTGAAAACATACACTTTTTTTTAATGTAGTTATAAATTAACACTAATTTCGTTGCTAAGTTCCGATTTGATCATTTCTATTTCGAAAGGTTTCGAAACTTTGATTTTACGGTGCTCTACTCGCTAGCGACTCCGTTAATTATTTGTATGAAAACTTTAGACAGCGCCTCTACTGGTCACTAAGAAAACCAAACTTTCATAGCGCTACAGATTTCGAGATGTTAATAATAAAATGTAATGTATAGCAACTCAGATCATAATTTCCAGATAGTCCCATAAAGATTTTAATGTGACTTCTTTTTGAGTAATACTTAATAAATTTTCATGGAAGTACTAGGTACTATTTAAAATATGCGCGTCGGCTTTAAAAGTTTTACTCTTTTTAAGTGTTAAGTTTTAAGTGTAAGTATGAAGTGTTATACTTTTATTTTTAAATTGGCTGACCTAATCTAAATTTAAGCGAAATAATTAATTATGTAACAACCACTCTATATAGATATATTTAAAATATATTCGAATTTCCGAAGCTTGACGAATATAGCCGAACGCATAATTTAAATAGTACTAATACACCACGACGGTAAAATAACGATGTTTTGTAATATTCATCATGGAAATTATCCCACACTTCATGTTATGTCAATGTCTACTATTAGACTAAACAATCAGCTATTCTAAATTCAAAGTCGGATTTCTCTGAACATCACAAATCGCTTTTATTTCGCTCGTTGAATTTGTAATCGAATGCGTTGTAAACGAGTTCCAATGGTAGGTTGTTTTATGACATCCGACAAGTATTCAAATTGTTGTCTTTGTAGAGCCGTGCTAGCCGTTTTAGTGACTCTTAAGTATGGCTAAGGTAATATATATTGAAATCTTACTAGTGTGTCGTAGTACTAGCAAACAGTATCTTCACGCCCATATCCCCGAAGAGGTAGGCAGAGGCACAACCATTTCCCCCGTGTCGGCTCCTTTGTAGAATAGACCATCTGCCTTCCTGTGCCACGGAGCTCGTAAAAGGCGAGCATGGACTTGCCGTCACTAACACCGTGACGTCTGACTAGGTGGTAGAGTTTCGCAGCGACTCACCCGGAATGATACCACCGCCCTATCTATTCCTGCCGCCATAACGTCATGACGTGTTCCGGTTCGGAGGGTAAGGTAGTCGGTTAACTTACTTTTGCTCGATACTTAACATCCCGGCCTCCGGTTGGCAACGCACCATTACCACCTTTGGTGTCTCTAGGCGGCGGAAATTTCTTACCATCAGGAAATCCGTCTGCTTGTTTGCCTTCCAATGTTGAAACGAAAAACCAGGACACCCACGACTAGCCGAAGACACTAAGTTCCACAATGTGATAGGTGGCAAGCCTATCGCCAACCGGGCCCATATCCAATCCCGATCAACATTTTTTTTATAAGAAAATTGGAAAAAACAAATTTTCTTTTCGTTGCCCGACCCGGGATGCGAACTCAGGACCTCGTGCAGTCAAGTCCAACACCTGAACCGCTAGACTACAGTAGTACACAGTAGTAATAGTAGACCACAGCTAGTAGCACGAGCGAAGAAATTTGTAGTAAGACATAGTAGTGAATCTATCATAGCTAGATCACCGGCAACCACATTTCTCTATATCCCAGCATGTCCGAGAAACCTTGCACTGTTTGCATTGCAACCATGCAAAGTAACTCACTTTGTTAAAGATTTGGGCACATTTCCTAGTTAGCTGTGATGTAATGTAGTTAAAGTAGATTTGACTAGAAATTGTCTACTTCTATGACCCAAATAGTAGGTAATTTGTAGTTGCTTTATTATGTGCTATAGTATCGACTAAAACTGCTACTATATTTTGACGATATTTGTAGTGGGCCGTAGTAAGTTTATGTAAGGTTATGTCGTATCTTATAAGCCGCATTAAAATTGTGTTTATATTGTTGGTAATAATTATTAGTAGTGGAAATTGATTTTTGTATTAGAAGTAATATCTGTGGTAGTGCTAACTTTTGCTAACAATGTTAGTCGTTTGCATAAGTTAAGTGAATGAGGTAATGCCAAAAAAAAGAGACAGTGGTATCCTAAGTTATAAAATTAATAATTCGACGTCACTAAACCTAGAATCCAACTCATTCCTTATTTAACCTTAGGATCACAAAATATAAATATCAGCGTTTTAAGCGAGTAAATAAATAAAGCTACTAAATTCTTGTTCAAACGCTAACGACTTATAATGTCATCACTCCCATATCGCCGATCAAATAGGCAGAGGAACAACCGGACCTCCATATACTAGCCGAAAACACTCAATCCCGTATTATGATAAGTGGCAAGCTTATTGCTACTAATCCCGGGCAACTTTATTTTGATTAGAAAATTGAATAAAATACATAGACGTTTTGTTGACCAATCCGGGTATCGAACCTGGGACTTCATAAAGTCAAGTTCACATACGAACCGCTAAACCATAGAGACGATGAAGTAAATACTTTCGAAAATGAAAATTCGAATTACAGTTTGCAGTTGCTATTTAAATTAATAAAAATTTAATTTGCAGTGACAATAGTTGTTTATGTTTAATCATTATTCTAAACGCAAAATATGTAAATCAAAAGTAGTGATGTAAATATTGTCGAAAACTCTGATAGGATTCAAGTTCTGTGATTTTGGAGTTTTTGTGTAAATTATCTAAATTTTAGTTAACAGTGCAGTAATATAGTTGTTTACTGAGCTTCCAATTGTTCTAAACACAATTGTGGTGTAGTCAATAATTTAGAAAATATACACTCGAACTACAGTCGACTGTTTGTGATTGAATTATCTAAATTTTCATTTGCAATGCATTAATTTTTTTGTCTACCGAGTGTTCTATCATTCTAAACACAAACTGTCTAAACGCAACATTAGTCTCGCCTCTGTGGTCTAACGGTTTAGTTGTTGGACTTAACTGCATGAGGTCCCGGGTTCGAATCCCGGGTCGGGCAACAAAAAGAAAATTGGGTTTTTTTCGATTTTCTAATAAAAAAAATGTTGCTCGAGATAGGATATGTGCCCGGTAGGCGATAGGCTTGCCACCTATCACATTGTGGGACTTAGTGACCTCGGCTAGTCGTGGGTGCCCTGGTTGTGGCTTTGCCTACGCCTTCGGGGATATGGGCGTGAAGATACTTTTTTAACACTTTCGAAAATACACACTCGAACTATAGTTTGCAGTTTGTGTTTAAATTATCAAAATTTTAATTTGCAGTGCAATAATTTAGTTGTTTACTGAGCGTTTAATTATTATGAAAACACATTGAGCGTGGTTGATAATTATCTTTGATGGTGAACATAAATAAAGTTGCATTTGTAAATTATTAAGTTAATTTTGAGTTAATTGTTTCGATTTAACCAGTTATAATTAATTTTTGCTATATCGTAATAAACAATTTAATTGTTAATTTTTCATGAATGGTTACGTATAATATGTTATTTAACTTAGTATATCTGCACAAAACCTTCTTCTTCTTTTTCAATTTTAATATAATGTCGTCCAAACAATTTTTTTACGATATTCGAAGGCAAACAAACAGAGCAAAGCAAATTTGTATCCAGTTAAAAAAATAATAAAGTCAGACGTCTTTGTAAAAAGTTATTTTGGGCCTTACATAATGTACAATATTTTAAATTGAGAACCTTCACCTTTTTTCCTTAGTTTAATAGAGGACAGGAAAAGACTAAAATTGTTGGTAAACTTACAAAAGAGGGTTAACAAGCCATTCAAAACGTCATGAACATCTTACATCATACATTTGTTTATTTATCCTCTCTTTAGGAAATCGGAATACCATTAAGCAAAGGAATCTCCTGATGGTAAGTAATGTAAGTCGCCTACAGACACCTACTTTCTTATTAATAAACATGGACTAAAATACTCTAAAGTTCATCCAGGTGTTAAAGACTTGATTACCTTGTGATACAGATTATAATATCAGCATAACTCTCTCCGTACCGTTGATGTAGCCTTCTCATACCGTACTACTCGTTGTTTATTGTTAAGACAGCAAAGGCGGGAAGATATGAGACGACACCATCACTCGGTAGTGGAATGATCTAGTAATTTCATGCAGGCAGTCATAACTACCGAGTTGGTGTACTGTGCAGCTGCTCGCTGGGATTGCCCGGATCTGTGCTTACATATTCTTAACTCTTTAAAACAATCGTTCTCGCCATTGTCGTGTTCCGTGTTAATATTCAACAGGGTCGTTTTCTCAAATAGATCTTTTATATGTATAAAACTATTTACTGATTTCGTAAACCTTGTCCAGTCATGTATCACCTAGCAGTATTAAATATACTTTACGACCAATCCCGCCTACCGCATATACAAACACCGTGACAAGATTTTTATATCCAAGATATTAAAACTCCTCTAATAATAAACACCTTTGACTCATAAGTCAAATCATAGTCCAGCCAAGTGTTTTTGTGTAGGTGGGATTAGCAATATTATGACAAGTCCGACATTTGTCATTGCAATTTGTAACGTTGGCTTTAAAGAACAAATTCTTGGTATTTTTTTTTTACTTTTTTTTTTATAAATACTAGCTCTACATTGACATATTTTGTTCTACATGTTCGTTGTCAACGCGATTTAATTGGCTTAAATTTTTTTATTTTTAATTCATAGACTAAGTTTTTTTTATGATAATGGAAGGCAAACAAGCAGACGGATTTCTTGATGGTAAGAAATTTACGCCGCCTAGAGACACCAAAGGTGGTAATGGCGCGTTGCCAACCTGAGACCGGGATGTTAGGCCTTGAGCAAATGTCCTAAATGTTCGTTGTCCAGGCGATTTAATTGGATTAAAGATTTTTTAATTTTAACTTTTAAACAATACTTGTATGCTTACATATGTATGCTTTCTTATTTATTTATGTTTTATTCTTGGAATAATATTTGAATTAAATTTCATAATAATTTTCAACATTTTTACATTCCTACATTAACACTTTTAACACAAGAACTGACACATTGCGTTCCGTTTCTATAATATAACGGCTATTAAATGTTAATGTAATATAAAAGAATAATCGGATTTTAATTATTTTGCCAAAGAACTAGTTCAAAATTATGAAAAACCAAGTTTAATACTTGTCTTGAAATTTTAAAGTATTATTACGGGCGATGTCGCACGCAAAAGCTAGTAGCTTATAAATCTTGTAATAAGTCAATATTTAAAACATTTATACTATTTTGAATCTTAGGAAATATAATGAAATGTTTAAAGATGATCTAAAATAACACAGCAGATGAGAATATAATAACACAGTCTTATACTAACACAATTCCTAGGCATGTTCTTAGCAATACATTATAATGCGTTGAAATGCTAAGAACATGTCTTTCCAGAAGTTGTGGCCTAGTCGCAATGATGTCAAGATATCGCTTGAAAAACGCTGTATAAATATTAAGATATTTATTCCAGTCGAACCACTTCTACAAAGCTTCTCACTTCTTTCGAGTTTATATTGTATATTTATTGCAATTAATATGTTGGTATATATTTATGTATAGAATAATAAAAATGTACAATATTTTTTCACTATACTTTACAATAATGTACGAATACCAGCGAGTACCAAATTGCGGTAACATTGATAAATCAGGGTACCAACTACTTGCTTTAAATCGCCACTATAATTTGCTGGTAATAAGATTGCTTTTGCATTGGCAAATTATTAATATGATATTGTTTTTATGTGTCCATGATGAAGCCGCAAAAACGTAGTGTAGACGAAAGCATTTTTTCTCTATTAAATATGGTATTGAATGACATGGTGATTAAATTACGTAACATGAAAATAATTTTAAGTGTTATTTATATGATAAGTATTTGAATTTGTGCACATTAATCTATATCTATCTACACTTGTAGTTCCATCTTATACGAGTTCATTAGTTTTATATTTGTATTAACGGTAAATTACAGTTCTCAATCCGCTAAGTACTAACGCTAGTGAGAATAGGAGCTTATCGCTTTACACGACAGACCACGCCGGATTAAAGGAAAGCCTTGCGTGTAGGACCATAATTGCTTGCTACTGGCCATAATAGACTGTCTTACAAATGTGGTGTAAATTGGCATGCTCGCTCTTGTAGTTTTTATATCTGCGCTTAGCATGTTATTTAATAACCATGTGTTTATAATAAATTGATTTTAGTTAGAGAAGTGTCTATGTTAAGTTTCTTATTAAATGTGTGTGCATGTAGGACCATCAAAATTGTATTTATCTATCTAACTGTATATTAGATACGCAGAGCGTACTCAGAACAAGTATATCATCTCGTGTCTGCTTCCGAAATAATGACAATGTAACTATTAAAATTCCCTACTACAAGTACATACAGACATACATACATATCGTCACGCCAAGTACCTTACGAGGTAGGCAGAGAGTATCGAGAGCCAAATTTCATGATTCTGCAAGATGTGTCAGGCTTCCATCACATTCATTACCCTTTTCATACAAATATGTCAGAGACTTTTGACTCCACACTCTAATAATATCCTAGCGATCTGATCTTGGAAAGTCAACCTTGGTCTTCACGGGTATCTACATCCATCCAAATTCGCATGGTATATCTGCTTAATCAATCTTTCATATACCATTCTTTCCACGTGTCCGAACCAGCGGATCATGCCCTTTCTCATTTTAACACAACACTTCGATCTCACTCTTTCTCGGATCTCACTGTTACGAATGTGGTCAGCGAGCGTTACACTAAAGATTTTCCGTAACGAATTTATCCTACTCTCGTGCTTATTCTGACATAACCAACTCTCACTTCAATACAACAACGTTGGGACACAGCAAACCGAGACAAGTAGTCCAGATGATAGTAACTAGTACTGTTTTAAAGTTACTAGCAGCGCACCATTACCACCTTTGGTGTCTCTAGGCGGCGTGAAATTCATACCTTCAGGAAATCCGTCTGCTTGTTTGCCTTCCAATATCATAAAAAAAGATGAACGGTTTGTTCGTTTACCTATTCTTCCATGACAATAAGTCTTGTGTGCTTTGGGTGGATTATCCACGCTTATAAATTGACTCTGGTGGTAGAGTACTGTAAAGCAACATTCGCGGGTATACAATGCCTTACCTATCCCTGTCACTATAACGACAGTGTCATGTTCTGGTCCTAAGAGTAGTCAACATCCATGGTGTCTATAGACTACGGTTTTCTCTTACCATCATGAGAGCCGTGTGCTTTTTCACTGTCTTATACCATGGAATCAGAAACGCTAGTCATATGTCACAATCTAACTTTTTTTTATGATATTGGAAGGCAAACAAGTAGACGAGTTTCCTAATGGTAAGAAATTCTCGCCGCCTAGAGACACCAAAGATGGCAATGGTACGTTGCCAAAGAGGCCGGGATGTTAGACCTCGAGCAATAGTAAATTTACCGGCTACCTTACCCTCCGAACCGGAACACGTCATGACGTTATGGCGGCAGGAATAGGTAAGGCGGTGGTACCAATCCGGGTGAGTCGCTGCTAAACTCGACCACCTAGTCAGATGTCACGGTGTTAGTGATGATAAGCCTATGCTACCACCTAGTAAACTAATATTCAAAACCACTTTGCATTTTTTTTTAATTTTATTTGTAATAATAGAAACGCGTTTAAACATAATCTTATAGATTCCACTAAAAACCAATAAATGTGCCAAAACCTATCTCTGCACACATCATCTCTTACAACGTACTGTATGATAAACTTGGGATTTATCTCTGTCTATTCCTATTAAGACAATAAGCGTGACAATATTATAACATGTACCTCTACAGAACGTAACAAGGGATTTCCAAGAACAACCGTTTTTGTGTAATTATTTTTTAAGTTGCTCTCATGGTGGTCTCCGTTTTTTATAATTATGAAGCTCCTAATTGAGTATGAAAGTAATTTTACGTTTTTCTGGTTTAAAAATTTCAAAATTTTCCTTTACATATTTTAGTAAATGCCCAAAATTTAGTCACCGCTTAAGCATTCCATTTTTCTTCTTTTGAGAGTTATGGTTTTTAAAGTTGAAGTAGCAGTTTTTGTATAAATTAACGTGTATAGCATTTGTTTTTAAGGCTTCTGACACATTTTTGATGCCTACAGACAGAGACATTGCCATTCAAACAGAAATAAATGTTCAATGCATAAACGCTAATGTTAGTCGCCTCTGTGGTCGAGCGGTCCGGGTGTTGGACTTGACTGCATGAGGTCTCGGGTTCGAATCCCAGGTCGGCCAACAAAAAGAAAATTGGATTTTTCCAATTTTCTAATTAAAAAAAAAATTGGTCGGGATTGGAAACGTGCCCGGTTGGCGATAGGCTTGCCACCTATCCCATTATGGGACTTAGTATCTTCGGCTAGTCGTGGGTGCCCTGGTTGTGCCTCTGCCTACCTCTGCGGGGATATGGGCGTGAAGATACTTTTTTTAACAAAAAATCTGTTTTTGATATCGTCATCATTATCATCTTCATGTCACTTGTTCTACTTTGCACGTTGGACAGGAGGAATCGAGTGCCAAGAGTCACGATTCCTATAAATTTGTCTAGCTTTATCCACATTCTTTTTTTATACACGCAGGCTAAGGAATAAGGAATATTCAACTCAAACTATTTTTTATAGATAATTTAAAATCACAGATTACGTATAGAAGAATCATAGATATTTAACAACATCACATTTTTCGAACGTTACTCTACTGGGTATTGTAATACCCAGAACGTACGACGGTATAAAATATTTTGGTACTATTCCACCCACGAACGTTCAAGTGGCTAAGTAGATGACGTAGTGGTTTAGGTGTACTAAATCTTTGACTTTTTTTATCAATTTTCGTTCCGGAAAAACAAGGAAGATTTACGAAGATAATTTTAAAGGGTGCTAACACAGGGTCAGTCGAAGTGAAACTATTAATAGTATCCGTCAAATAAACATCATTAACATTTTTGGATATGGAAGTATTTCAATAAAAAGTTTAGAATTCTTTGCAAAAGAAATGAAGGCAGCTACCTGCCATGTAACGGACGTCAAGGACAGAAAATAAATCAAAAAGAAGTCATTGTGCTGGAATGCATATATTACAATTTATTTATTGCCTTTTGTTAGTAGGAAAATACCCTTTCACAGATTTTATTTTATATATATCTATATTTTTGCTGGTTACTGTATGCTCTAGGTACGAACCGCGGTATTGGAATTTTTTTTCATTGGTGCAAGAATAAACAGGGTAGGATTTATTATCTGAAGGAACCGATCTGAGCGAATGCTAGCAGTACTTTTTTTACTGGGTTAATTTTTTTATGTGAATGGCGAATAAGCAGGTAATAAGCTGGTGGTAAGAGATACCCATGTGCTATAGAGACTATAGATGTTGTAGGTGCGACGCTGTCTTGTGACCGAGGTAATAGGTTAATTATGCAAGTCTACCGGCTACCCCTCCCAAACGGAACATGACACTGTCGTGGCGACAAGAATTAATTAGGCTTTGGATGACCTATGCTGACCAGTTACAGCACGACACTCTACCACCAGTGGTCTTGTCAGTAAAATCCCACTATAAAAATATAGACCTTTGTTCGCTTCTTACGAGCTGCCTGGCAGGAAGGTCTTTTCTACAAAGGAGACCCGAACCAACACGGGGAAGATAAGAACTTAGGATCCTGCGTTAGTGACATTATTGTACGTACCATTTAAATTATACACTTCGGCTATATTCGTCAAGCTTCGGAAATCCAAATGTATTTTAAAGATATGTCTATATAGAGTTGTTATTATATAATCAATCATTTTGCTTAAATTTAGATTAGGTCAGTCAATTTAAAAATAAAAGTAAAAAGTGTAAAGCCGAAGCGCATAATTTAAATACTAGTACTAAAAATAAAGTATCTTCACGCTCATATCCCCGAAGAGGTACAGCAGGAGAGCAGGAGAGGTAGAGGCACAAGCAGGGCACCCACGACTAGCCGAAGACACTAGTGCTACATGTTTTTTACGTGGCTATTTTTGAAACCTGGAACCAACGTGAAGTGTTGCAACATCTATAAAACTGTAGAAGTACAAAACGCGCTAATGAGATTCTAAACATTATTGGCACAGCGAGTGGTCTCCGATTACTGGAAGAAGAGGATGCTCCGTAATTGATACATAATTATCGCAGACCGCGGACCGCGTAAATACAATGACGCAGTTGCAAATTTTGTTGACAATCAATGGTTATATATATGCAAGTCGCACTTATGTATCTTAAAGAACGCTTATGTTGTTCTAAAATTGTCAATGTGTTTTTTGTTTTTGTTGAATTGTCTGACCCCAAATATTAAAGTATTATAAGGGGATTGAATGATTGCGTTGTTGTGTTAAAAATACGTTATATGAAGGGGAAGCATCAACGGCATAAACATTTATTTAAGGTTTTTTTGCACAGCAAAACTTCTAAGCCGATTTTGATCGGGTTTAATTAATATTTTTTTTTCAATTTAATTGAAATAAAATTTCTGGTGCTTATAGAGATAAGTTTTAGGTGTGTGCTAGTATTCATTCTAACGCCACGGCACATTTTTTTTTAAATTTGATAGTTATAATTAAATTAATACAAAAAATAAATGAAATTTTATTAAAAACTTCGGATATTAAAAGTGAAATAAATCTCGTGCCTGATTTTTTTATTATGTTTGAGAAAAAATCTTTTTTTTCGTGGTTTTTTGAATTTTTTTTGTGGTTGACGTTAAACAAAACAGTATGTTTATAAAAATTGTGTGTGTACTTATGTACACGCGTTAGAAGTTATACTTCTTCGGCGTAATAAGATAAAAATCTTTTTAAGTTTATTAAATATTTAATAAAAACTGAAATGTTATCTATAGCTAACTTCATCATGTCGGTTTTTCGTGACGGTGTGTGCGCGTATCGTAAAAAATCTATATTATATGCTTATACATAATTGCATGCTCCTCTTTAATAATAGTAAATTCAAGTTAGTTATTTTCAGCCCGGAACCGACGCTGAGTGATGTAACATCTATAAAACTTAGTATAGATGTACAAAAAGTGCTAATGAGTTTCTAAACATTAATTGCTCAGCGAGTGGTCTCCGGTAAAGGAGCAGGAGGATGCAAGGTAATTGATACATAATTATCGCAGACCGACGGTGGGTCGCGTAAATACAATGGCGCATTTGTGAAAATTGTCTAATCAACTAAAGATGGCATATGCGGCATGAAGCTTCGCACGTGTATCATAGTTATTTAGCTCACGTACTATTATTATTGTATAAGATAAAACGGAATATTCATACAAACATGGAAATTTTTGCATTAATAATATTTTATACTCCCTTAAATCCATTTGTAGGTGAATTCATCATGATTTTTATAGTAAACAGGAACTTGACATGACAGACTCATATTTTATTAGCGAAGCAAGTATTTATTTATGTTAACTTAGGGAAGGAGGATGTTTAATTTTGTCAATTTCAACCTTTTCTTTGTATTTATGTTGCTTGGGAAGGCCAAAGTGCTGTATTGCTGCTTTTGTCTTCGAAACGATTGCAACTTTAGTTGTAAATAAAAAATTTGATGATTATTTCCTTTTAATCAAATATAGTTTGGTCTCTGAAATAACCTTTAAATTTGTCAATTTTGTTCGTAGATATGTAGTCCAGATCGGGCGCAGAATAAGAACTGTTTTTTTTCGGGTCAGTACAGTCTCAGAAACTACAGAATTAATTGTTTTTAAATAATTCCTGGGCTATAGTGTTACCAATGTCGTCCACGTCTATGTACTTACGCAGCGTAGTGAGGTAGAAGAAGCTCTGTTTTTTGTTAGAACTGTAGTCTTCGAAACTAGCGGAACTTGTAAATTATGCAATTTGATGATAATTTCTTCTCAATCATGTAACATTAGATGCTTTATTTTGTATTTTTCAAACTTGGCTTTGTGTTCAATGAGCGCTGATTTTGCTGAAACGGTACCGTGTTAGAAACTAGAAGAAGAATCGTTAATTTTACAACTAGTGTAGATTATATGGTGACTGACACTGTCCTTTAAGATTTTGAGTTTGTAAATACGCAGCTTAGAAAGGCAAACCAAATGCTGCTTTGCTTGGATCATATACTCTTGTGATACTAATGGAAGAATAGTTAACTACGTAATTCGTTGATAACTGGTTTCCGATCATTATGCATTTTAAGAGCAATAACTTACGGCCAGTTTCAGAAACGCCAATCAATTCTAATTTACTATTTAGCTCTTTATAAAAGCTGTTCACATGGTTTAAACTAAGCCCAACCGAACGGCTGATAGACGTGGTTTTGGTTAAAACTAAACTAAGCTTATGTTTAACCGCTGTTATGAAGAGCTAAATCATAGATTAAAATTGATTTAAATTTCAGAAACTGGCATTAAAATAGCGAAGATAAACGTTAATGTCATTGGTTGCGATTCATGGCTACAGTATACATTGGGCCAATACGGGTCAAGAACAATCAACAAATTTTCTTTGGGTTTGGCTCGGATCCTCTGTGAAGAACATATATTTTTCTGCGACTCAAGACCACTGGTGGAGAGGCACAGTCTTGCGTAACTTTCCGCATAGGAATCCACCGCCTGACATATTCCCACTACGCGTAATGCGCTGCTGTAGTCCGTAATGTAGGGTAACCGGAAGACTTTTACACAAGTCCTAAGATCCCGACATGAGAGACTATGACAGACCTGTAACATCTATAGGCTAAGGTTGTCTCTTACTGTAAGAGCTGGGTGCTTGTTTGTTGTCTTATCAAGTAAAAAAAACTTAATTGACCCTGTTCCTTGATCAAAACCTTGTCCTAAGTGGCAACCCTACCTGAGCTTCAGCTTATTCAGAACATGTCCACAGGGGTGTAAAATCAATTTTAAAATTTTCTCTGTCGATAAGATTGAAGTGTAAAACAAAATGTAAATTAAACATTACTTATCACATTCCAACGTGACTCGAACCCGTAATACGATATCTTGCCACTGTTCTTGTGAAATAAGGGCTGTATATGCTAATTTAGTCTGTAACACACAAGGAATATGATCGGTAATCGCGTACATTGAATGGCATGTGACGAATCAGTAACCTGACTCTCCGATGTCAGTGATTTGCTTTGTTCATGGAAAGAAATAGGTCTTTTGCAACCAAATTGAAGCATAGATCATTTCTTGGAATTGATGTGGCCCTAGTACAGACAACCGTGGATAACTGTATTGAATATCTTCAATCTCTTTTCTAATCCATAGCAGAGCGAGCAGACCAGAACTGTTATGTTTACCTATAACTTATCTGAAATACAGAAAGACTTATATATATATACCTGTCACATCGTGTATTAATATCTTTGGATCACTATCAGAAAATTCGTCTGTTTGTTTGTCTTTGTACAATGGACTTGTCAATATTAACAATAATAATATAAATCTAGGTTACAACCTGCTCGTTTGTTTTATTCTTTTAAAAAAAATACAGTATTTAAAAAACCAAGTCCACTCGTCGCTTTGCTCGGTTGTTATCCTATGCTGTAAGAAAATTTTTATGATTCTTTCGAGGGAAGACCTCAAGGGGCTCCTGCTTCAATACGTAAGGTGACTTATTCTATTCTGTTAATCCGTATTGCTAGCACCAAGTTTAAAGAAACAAGTCCCTGGGTGGACAGGATGTAGAGTCAGTTCAAATGTAAATGATGCGATTCGCTGTTAACATTACCAGGACATTACTACACTGGTACTGTCAAACAAGCAAGTGTTATATGAGAAAAAATTATTTTATGAGAATTTACATATATATGTATGTCCAAGAATTCTAATTGACTATAGTTTTAGTTTACTAGTGGCCGCTTGAATGTCTTTAGGTTAAATTAAATATTTATTTTAGTTTTTTTTATTTCACCAATGTTAGAAGCTAACTTGGAGCTTTTTAACTCAGGAGCTTAAAAGCTAACATACCATAGCCCGCCGACAATTGTACTTATTTTTCAAGCCTGTCACTCACTATTGTTGTGTTTATGGTAAAGCAGGTTAGTCAGCTTGCGCAAGAGGCCTCATTAACTCTTCAACTTAAAGGTAAAGATTTCAACATAAACACCTTTGGTGTCTTAGAGTATCACGTGTCTTTTCGGCAAGAGTTTGTGTTTTTTTTACTTGGTTTTGCCGTCTGTGCTAAATAAAAATAGTGTTAAAAACATGTTTTACACATTCCTTTTGTAATCGGAAAACTCTGAATTCCCCCATCTTTTCGTATTTATTTTTATTCAGCTTGTTATTAGGCTAGTTTCAAGACAAGTGTACAATTTTACGTTGTAAAAGTAAATGAATAATAAAATGTTTGATAGTTGTTTTAGTATACATTTGAAATCAAGTTAAAATTGTCAGAACGAATTCATATTTCATGCACGTTTATAATTAATATGCTATATTTTATAACAGTTGCCCGAGGTTAAAGCTTTTAGCTAAATTCATTTAAAAGAACATTTTTTCACGCATCGTAAAACTGACGAAACTTTGATATATTTATGTAGCTAATAAGTAAATCATGGGAATTCTTTTAATGTCACATTATTAATGTTTACTAATGTGCCGTTCACACATAATATTATTGGACACAGATGAATTACAAATATCAAAACGAAAAGTAGACTTAAATTATACTAATGGGTAATAAAAATAAGAATTTTTAAGCCACATTGATTTTCTTAAAGCGGCATTTTCTATTTATATCACCGATATGATAATTAAGATTTACGTAAATATTTATATTATATTTTGAAATCATTTACAAATCAAATGATTTTTATTACTTAAATTAGATAACCAAGTTCGAAGGAATTTTATCATAAATCTTATGAATGTTATGTAAACTAATTAAGTTGGATAACAAAATTATGGAATTGAACTCGCATTTTTCATAACACAGCGACAAAATCCACTTTTATTTCAAAACTCCGTCAATAAATGACTAAAATGATGTTGATACAATTTTAAAGAGAGTCAGTCCATTCATTAACATATTGTAACACGGGTGTTAAAAGAAAGATTTTAACAAGTTTTTTCAAAGGCTTAATCGAACAGAGAGCTTAAACTATTTTTCATCTAACTAAATGGCCTAAGGTTGGCAACGCACCATCATTACCTTTGGTGTCTCTAGGCGGCGTGAATTTCTTACGGTGAGGAAATCCGTCTGCTGTGTCAACAAACACTGTCTTCATCGTGTACGTTGTTTAAATGACAGTAGGTTATAATTAATAAATACTTTCTTACTGATCTTCACGCAAAGTCCCTAACGAGCTAGGCAGAGCATCGAGTATCATGCAGACCTTCATACAAATACGCCGGTTCAGAAACTACCTGAGAGTAGTCTCGGGTAAATCCAGATCGATATGATCCTGGAATGTCAACCTGGATCTCCCAAGGTACCTACATCCATCCACATTCGCATTATATATCTGTTTTGTCTATCTTTGATCTCTCATTCTTTCTACATGTCCGAACCAACCCAATATTCTCATTTTTTTCAATTTAATTTAAAGTAATACATAAAACATTTTTTTTATTTAAAAATATGATTACGACTTATGTCAATAACTGTACATGGCTCAGTTTATTTTAATGTTTGAGACGCGTCGAGTTGCTTACATTGTGTTTAATACTCGTAGATGTAATTTTAAACCTATTTGGCATTTCACATATGTTTTACTTGGTAAAAGGCATTCGTATTTAATAATTGTTTAAAATGCAGTTTTTTAAGGAAGTCACGCACGGGTAAGGCTAAGACTCTTCTAGATAAATGTTAGCTTCGCATTAATGCGTAAGTTAGGTTAAGTACATACATACATATCTTCACGCCAAGTCCCTTACGTGGTAGGCAGAGAGTATCGAGTGTCAGGCCTCACGATCCTGACAAACCGGTCTGACTTTCTTCACATTTATTACCCTTTTCATACAAACACGCCGCTTTCGGAGTTCTTGACACCACCCTCGGATAATATCCGATTGATCTGATCGTGAAATGTCACCCTTGGTCTCCCCGGGTACCTACATTCATCCACATTCGCATTGTATATCTGCTTTGTCAATCTTTCATCTGTCATTCTTTCTTTTTTAGGTTAAGTAAAGAATGATAATGAGAAAGACTATAATAGATTTTTAAGATTTAGAAATCTTTTATCGCAGATCATGATAAATAGTTGAATCCGCAGTAAAACTGCAAAACCTGATTTCGGTTTCAATAAGTATGTCATCTACGTACCTACTCAAAAAATTGAATGTTTTATATTTCCCTAGTGATAGCAATGGGACCACCTCGAAAATACGCTCTTTTATGTAAAAAAAGAAGTTTTAAAATCTCGTCAGATATTACCTATGGAGAAATTAACATGCATAAAAAATGTAGGAGTCGAACATATAACATCCTATTTTTTAAAAATCGGTTAGTTAAAGTCAATGTTCAAGTTGAAGTCTCGTCTTCCGTGTAACTATCTTTTTACAAATCTTGATATTTCACGCCAAACACGCAAGAAGGGAATTAATGTTTTTTTATGTTAGGTTGACAATTAATTGCTTAATGTGCGAAGACGAAGATACCTATTGGTCATACTCAGAGGCGTCAATTGTTTTTGTAATCTGTCATTAAATCGACATTTTCAATATTTAATTGTTACTTAATTAAAACTTAAATAATATTAATTGACGTGTCTGAGTGCGACCGTAAGTTACATTCCTTGAAACCGGTTCGTTAAAAGAAGGATAAAAATACATATGTTGTGGAAAGTGCATGTGATGTTGATAAATTATTGTGTCTAAAATGGAATTCTGCCAAGCGCCGACGATGAGAAGAACTAAGTAGGTATGAAATTTGTAAATAGAAACAAGCAAGAGTATAGACCTAAGCAAAACACGAACAAGTCATACAAGATGTCATAGTGATCAATGCGGACAAAACGCAAAACAAATTTACCCATGTGGGTTGTTACATGCCTAGACGGGTTCAGACTCCAGCTCATTTGCATGTTAACTGCTAGAAAGGCTGCATGTCCATGCTGTAGTGCAAAACTAGAATAGGACTTATCAAGGGCTGTTAACCGTTCTAATAAAATATACAGCTGCAAGCAAGGGATGTGCTTTGTGTGTGCGTAAGTGTAATTCTAATCCTAATTCCTAATAAAATTATAAAAGCTAAAGTCTGTATGTTTGTTACTTCTTCACGCAAAAACTGATTAACGGGTTTTCATGAAATTTGGCATACACATAGAGGGTTACTTGGATTAACACATAGGATAGTTTTTAAACTAAACTGACTAAACTAAACTTTACTAAGTTTTTATCCCGAAAAAAACCTGTGGGACCATTAACTACGCGGGCATCGCCGCGGGTCATAGCTAAAATAAATGAATATCCTTGGCAAATTACACAAATTGAACCTAACACCTTAGTAAGTAAAGTATAATAGGTGTTAGTCAGCGATATACATATAAATATTTGCAAAGATATCAGAATTTTAGTTAACAATTTGAAAAGCTTGTGATGTGAACTGTTGAGTTTCTATCACATATACGATGGAATGTCACCAAGTGCCGATGGTGCAAATTATAGAATTTATTTTCTGTTTGCTGGTTAGCTAGTAGCATGTTTTCAGTAGTTTTTC
This sequence comes from Calephelis nemesis, assembly GCA_002245505.1. Classification (NCBI taxonomy): domain Eukaryota; kingdom Metazoa; phylum Arthropoda; class Insecta; order Lepidoptera; family Riodinidae; genus Calephelis; species Calephelis nemesis. The sequence goes on from NJDD01000719.1 coordinate 112,959, forward strand.
TATGCCTTGGTGAATAAAAATAAATGAGTTTTAAAAAAATTTTGTAACAACTCAAGTTTTACTAACACGATACGTATTTGATACTGCTTGATTAGACCAATTAAAATTGGTAATATGGTTGATAATTTAAAGTAATTTCTATAATTATCAAAATCATTATGACGATAGAAAATGTAAATTTGTGAAACCAATTGCGAAGGTCAAGTTTTTTTAGCTCATTTTCTTAAATGTACCCAGTCGCCATCCAGCCTTCATAGAATTAGGTCGCTTGAATTAAATGTTAATATTGCTGACAATAATATCACT
>NJDD01000719.1:119620-140744 GCA_002245505.1 Calephelis nemesis
TCGGCCTCAGGTTGGCAACACACCATTACCACCTTTGGTGTCTCTAGGCGGCGTGATCATTTTTTTTTATAAACAAATACAATTTAAAAATATATTAAAAATCTATTTTTGATTTATTTTTTATCATTTCATCCGCCTGCTTTTTGCTTTAAAAAGCTTATGTCCTAGTAAGTGTCTAAAATTGTAAAAATAAATGTCCCTGGACAAGTTACACAAATTGAATCTAACCACAAAGTAACGATTCCGATACATAGAAATAGTTAAATAGATACCAGTACAAATTTGATAACCTTCCAGACCGGTATCTAAATGCTTCACATAAATGTCTGCCCCCGTCAGGAATCGAACCCTAGCCTCGTTATGAAAATTTAACATTTTCCGAGAAGTAATTAGTTTGTAGAAATGTCATGTACAAATTAATCTGACAACACTAAACGTTTTTTTTTCTTTAACTATCGTTATAAGAAGATAGTGACAACTCAAATGAGTTTAGCGCAAGTATTATGTTTACTGTTTAGGTATATAATATAGAGTTCTTTTAAACATTGTGTGCACAGAAAGTTCATATCACGGGATATATTTGAACAAATTCTTTTTCAGTAAAAGTTATATATATAATAAAAATAATAAAAATAAAACACGTTAAGAAATTAATTCTGGTATTAAATTTAAAAGTTGAATTAATTAATTAATTAATTAATCGGTCGAACTATAACTTCCATTTATTGAATTTTTGGAATATTTTTTTTTCTGTGAAAAAATCTTTGGCCCAAATAGTTTATTCTTCAAAAAATATTATTTTTAGATTACAGAAACAAGTGGCCTAAAATATCAGTGATGCGTTAAGGTTTTTTAAAACCAAATTCAATTACTCAATTATAACTGATTAGAAGTTGATTAAAAATTTAGTTAGCCTAATTGATCAAAAATGAAATAAAAATACAATTTAAGCAATTAACCTAAAAATAAATGTAAAATGATTAATGGCTATTAACTTACAAATATTTAATTAAAAATGTCATAAATAATTCATATTTCATAATTTATTCAGTTACGATTACATTAAAGTGTATGGATTTAAAATTTATTGTGTGTTTAATTTTTATTCTTAATTCAAGTTGATTTATTGTTCACAATACACCTGTTTATAATTCATGTACTCATTTCCGTTAAAGCGATAGTATCGTTTACATATCGGTGAGATAGATAGAAGTCTATAGACCTAACTATTTTTCTTACGTCTTTTCGAAAAAATAGTCAATAGAAATAGTTTTCAACGAATGCCATTCAACGAATAGCATTCGTGATAATTTTGTTGGGCATTCATAAACTAAGCCTAAGTTATCGCTATCTTCGCTTTCGCTTTTCAATAAAGTAAAAGAAAGAGATAAAACACTTTCAGTGCTGTCAGATTAGTCTGTACACGTCATTCCTATACACGTCTAATCAATTCCTTGGAAAACTTTGATTAAAAACGTCACGATTTCAAATGTCCGGACTTATCTAACATAATTAAAATGTTATATGTCTTTTGTTTTCATTTCATTTGAAAAAGATATGAATATGTAATAAGATTATTTTGAGCACAGCAGAATCAGCACCATTGTCATTTTATTAGATTTATTAAAATTCGTTATAAGTCATACTCCAAAATGACTACTACAACTAGTAAATATCGTAGCTTGGGTTGAATGTTTCAATGTTATGTTATGTATGTTAATGTCGTCTCTGCATCTCAAGGAATTCTGGCACGGATAGTGTTTCTTTTGGAATAGGAAATGGCTACTTTTTAATTATATTACTCTATTAATTTATTAAAACCAATTTATTTTTTATTAAATTGTTAATTGAATTCGATAGCAACAGCTGTTATATTATATTAAGGACTTATACCCTCAAGCAGAAAATTAGCTATTTCCATGACTTACATCTTCCAAGTTGCAAGCAAAAGTTACCTAGTTTCAAAAGTTTCAATTACTATAATATTAGTTTATAGTCAAACAAGCGGCTCGCCCCGGCTTCACACAGTTATGAAATATACTTACATATAAACCTTCCCCTTCAATCACTTTATCTATTAAGAAAAACCGCATCAAAATCCGTTGATTGTTTGAAAGATTTAAGCATAGGGACAGAGAAAGCGACTTTGTTTTATACTATGTAGTGATTTAGGAAAAGTTTAGGAGAGACATCTCTTATTGAACTGGTTATTAGTTATTTCTAAATTATTTTATTGAAAAAGATATGTACTATTACTACAAATTACATGCATTTTTACCCAAAAGAGTCTTTATTGTTTTCAAAAATACTAGGCCAGTCTATACTCTTCGACATCTCTCACCCAATAAAACTAGACACATTAAAGTAATGATGGGCCTGGTATTTAAATATATCATGCACGGTAAGCCAACATTCATTGACATGCATAACTCTCATCGGGCGTGTCGGTCCACATTATTCATATTGCACCGTAGCTTACACTTCTCTGACATACCAACTATGACAAATGCATGTACTTTGGATGCGTGCGCGCAGCCTTTGTGTCATACACTGATCTTGAACTGTAAATGGATAGAAAATGAGTCCAAAAATATTTGTATTTTAATAAATATTAAAGTATTGGATAAAAGATTTTTTTATTAGTGCACAGTTAAAAATAGGATTGCCAACTTGCCTACTACTAACAACAACAAACTTTTTTTTTATTTAAAGATACATACATACATATCTTCACGCCAAGATTCTTATGGGGTAGGCAGAGAGTATCGAGTGCTAGACCTCACGATCCTGACAAACCTGTCTGGATTCCTTCACATTCATTACCGTTTTCTTACAAACACGACGTTTTTCGAGACTCTTGACACCACCCTCGGATAATATAAATAATAAAATATATAAATAAATAGTTAAATACAGCTTATTTATATCTAGGTATAATTCTAAAAGGTACGTTTTTTCTGTGGGTCCCCTGTGTAAAAGTGACAATATATCTACCTGCTTGGCCGTTCGGAAGAGGCGAGCTCGGAATAAATGGGTCATTTTAATTGGTCACAAGACCAGTGCCGCAAAGTTAAACGTCACAAGTGTATGTCCTACAAAATATACTAACAAGCAGGGCCATCAGACGTTTATCGCCTAATAGGTTTTGATTGCAAAAGTGTTATCAAAATCGATCTAGTTCGATGATCTTGTTATATTACATTACCAAGTCGATATAGATCAGTTTTTGTCAAAAAAGCTACCTAACCGTCCGAACCGGAACACGTCAACGGCAAGCATTGGATGTTATGACAGCAGGAATAGGTAAGGCGGTGGTACTAATCCGGGCGAGTCGTTGCAAAACTCTACCACATAGTAGGATGTCACGGTGTTAGTGACGGTAATCCTATGCTCGCCTTTTCTTGCTAAGGAGCCCGGAGCAATAAGAGGCAAAGAGTGGGTCCCTTACCGTCTTATTAGTAATCATCGACTCCTACATACTCCAATGTTTGATTAGACATTATAATCTGTGTCACAGTACAATAAACAACAACAACACCAACATAAACCTTGAAGTAGGTACTTTAGTCTGTGTTTATCAATAAGGCGGATAAAGTTTACAATTTAATAAACTAGCGTGTATAGATGGGTGAACGCTCAAATTAGCCACGAACCATTAAGTTGTTAGTTTTTCTATATTATAAAAAAGACGAAAAAATAATATGTTAATAACTCTGTTTAAAATTAATTCAAGGAGACATAATGAATAGAAAAAGTTAATTAGTTTTTTTCAATGCAACTATAATTCCCTCATTTTAATATTTAAAATATACAGTGAAATTAACGAAATTTTGTATTTCAAACAGTAGTTTCTACATGGAAATTTACATCATATCTTATAAAGATAAAACTTGTTATAAATTCAAACGTTTATTCAAATTAAAAATTATGTAATCTTCATTAAAAACTGGCCAAATTTTTAATTTCTTCACAATTTGTGCATATTAAGTAGATATACAACTGTCTATTAGTTTTTGTTTATTAAACCTTAATTTATTAAAACTTCCTCGTAACCTAATATGAATTAACAAGAATTGTGCAAACTTCATGCAATTTTTGCTATTGCAAAATTACCTTCATGATAGCCCTAATTTTGAAAAACCTTGAAGCCAAAGAAGAAAAATCCCAGATTTTGTTCTTTTGGATTAACGTAAAATTTTCTAGATAATTAGATATTTAATTTGATTTTTGACTTCATTTCTCATTCAGTTCTGAAACTGCCTAACTCTAGAGATTTAATTTTTTCATCTATCATTAAATAAAAATTGTATCTCTTTAGAAACAAAGTGGGTTGTGGAGTAGGTAGTATACCTTCTGCTATGTGTTTATTCATCATGATGTAGTAGTTGTGTTGCTCATCGAATGTATATGCTAAAGTGACACTAGGTAAAACATATACTTTGCAAAAACTTACTGCATGTGGGTCAGGAATATCCTCGAATTGCCACCATGAACTGAATAGACGATTTGATTCAAGTCATTGGAGTCAGGTGAAGTCAAACAGCAGGGCTAAATTAGGGCTAAAATTATATAGACATACTATATATCACTACATAGTATAAAACAAAGTCGCTTCCTCGGTCTCTATGTCCCTTTGTATGCTTAAATCTTTGAAACTACGCAACGGATTTTGATGTGTTTTTTATAATAGATAAAGTGATTAAAGAGGAAGGTTTATTTATATGTATATTTCATAATTGCGAAGCTGAAGCGGGCCGCTAGTAGGTTCTATCATATATTTAGATAAGGAAAATGCTAACTAGTTTACTGGTCACTGCCTATCCATACGGTAGAATGGGTTTGACGGTAATTCATTTCAAGCATTCCTGGCGCTAGCTAATTTTAAACATATTTTTATTATTAGTCTGTAGAATACTTCATCCATAAAATAGGGTTCAGTGGTTTAAGGTGACGATAGAATGAACATTCGGTATGCAAATGTATGTAAATTAAACAAAAAGTGTTTTATATGTGTTGGAGTGGGTTCTGGAATATTTTTATTGATTTGGTTAAATATTATGACAGTTCTTAGGCGTTAAGTTCAAATAAAATTATGTAATTTGCAATTTCCCGCCAAAAAAATGTATATGTATTATGGCGTGACAAAAGAGGCCTGTTTTTTATCTATTAATTTTTAAGCATGGTACATACATTCAGAATTTTGTGACGAAATTCCGTTTCAAAAAAATTCAAACCCAGCAAAGCTAAACATGTCTACGGATCTGCCACACGTCAGCAAATTTTCTGCTTGGAGTTTGAAAGGTTTCAAAAGTTTTCAAAATGTTCGAAATTTCATACCCGTGGTGGCCTTTACGGTATGATTCCGAAGATACATTTTAAATACCTGACAAAACACCTTTGTGGAAACACTTAAAAAAAACTTAACTCATAAAATACAGGGTTGTTTTATGAGTTATGTTTTTTTAATTGTAAACTAAAAATCATGCTTCTCCAAATTGAAAATCAATTAAAAAGTGGTTTTTAAAAATTTTCAAGCGTGCCAGTAGACGGACTCTGTCTACTTGATACAAGAAGTGGCGTAGCGTTATACGTCTCAAATCTGGTCTAAAAATTGATAAAATATTTCTTTTTCTCGGCGTGTGGCTCGAGGCCAAGGAACTTGATGACTCTTGAAGCCACTTGACCTGATAAAGACAGGGACAATGTCGTTTGTAGAACCCAATTCTAAATTTGGTTTCATTCTGTATATTAAAATATCCTCATTGGTCGAGTGACTAGCGTACACGCCTAACTCCATCGATAAACCGCGAGGCTCGGGTTCGATTCCCAATGGCGGCAGGCACTTGTGTGATGAACACTTTGATGTCATTTTCAGGTCTGGGTGTTTATTAAATTTATTCTGGTACCTATTTAAATATTTCTATGTATTAGAATCCTTGACTCACACCTATAACACAAGCATAAAATTTGCTTACTTTGTGTGACTTCAATTTGTGTGACTTGTCCATATTTATTTATATTTAATTAAAACGTCACAAGTCGTTGTAACCTATTGATCTCTAAATATATTGTATCCTGATTCTTCTCTAATTTTAAATATGTTTAAAATGTTCAATTTCTTTCGTTTTTGTTTTTATTGAAAAAAAAGCACGACCTAAAATAAATTTAATTGAGAAATCACCACCATTGTCTAATTCAGTTGAGCAGAGTAAATCTTTTCCCATTGCGTACCTAGCCTTATGCCACTATTTAATAAATGTTTTTTTATTATCGTTTTTTTTTGTCGAATAAAAGCAAAGAACAAAATTTTTGATTCTCACTTTTTTTTCTTTTTCAGATCAAACTCAACACGCAAGCAAACAACACATTTCAAACATAGAATAAGTTTAACCTGACAAAAGTTATCTGTGATCTCAAATTAGACTTTTGCCTAAGTGACAAAAAAAAACAATAAACTAATGTTAATTAGATCGTATTAATGGGTATTTAGTGGTCATGGATGACAGATAGTTGGTGTTGAGATGGGATAATGGAAGTTGGGGCGATAGGTTGTTAAGATGCCACATGCGCACTCGAGTTCAGCGGCGAGCTCGGGCGGCGACGACCTGGGCTCCACTGACGAGGTTAAGGTTTTCAAAGACGAAGGTGACGGAGAGGACGAGAAACGGAGTTCCGAGAACCTGTTGGAGGAGAAGTCTAGTCTTATCGATTGGACCGAGAGTGAGGTGAGTTTTTAGTACTACCTACCTAGGAGTTAACTTACAATTTCTCAAAAAACTTTTAACGTCGACTCTTGGTGTAACTCCATTAAACACACATTTGTTTATACTATTTTAAAAACCCAAAAAGCAGTCGGAAGAACAACTAAATCAGTGGATTTTATTTGAATTCGTTTGCTTTCCACTTATTTAAAGTGACTAAATGGAGATTCACCAAACACTGGGAATGTGGCATAAAAGGTGGTCTTACCCACGTCTAATATTATTAATGCGTCAAATGTCACGCGGCGCTACAATTTGCTGTATGGCAATATCTTTGTACTGGCAACAATAATGTTTCCTACAACTTGTCGGTTTGTTCCCTATAGTTCCGATCAGCAAGTCGCAGGTAGATTCCTATTGAGGGGTTCTCCGTATTATGAATCTATTCAATGATTTACTGTACATTGATCTGGTAAGCACACGTCTTTTATGAAATTTGAAGGCATGGACTTGATTTTTCATTCTGGTAAATTCGTAACAGACATCAAACAATTTAAAAAAAAACTTGGTAATGAAACACTTATGCGCCTTAATTCTTTAATTTTTGTATTTAAACTCGTTATAATGGAGTGAATTTGATCTGGTGGCATATTTTTTTATGTAAGCAACTTGATCAACTTTTGCTTTAGTAGACCCTAAAATATTTTTCATAACAGGAACGCTTTGAACACGCGGAATATATTTGTAAGCAAGCAGTCAGACAAGTTGCAATTACAAATGGCATTGCAAACATTTTTGCAGTAGTGCCTTACTATAATGTACCCAGACGAGATAACTGGACCGAGACTCCTGGTCTATGGATCCAAATCTTACAAATTTAGAAATAGAAAATTTAATTGAGGTAGCATTAAAACCACTTTAACTTCTTGGTCAAGGCGCTTAGTCCATGTCCAATCTAACCTATATTTAATCTAACCTGACCACATGGTTCGGGTTCGATTCTCGACATTACAGGCATTTGCACAATACAAATGTCTACGTATATTTCTCTATAGGTGTTTATTAATTATGTATTTTAATCAATATTTTGTTTGAATTAGGGTGTTTATCAAGTCGTGTTTGTTTCGGAAAATATTTTTGCTGTCTGTACCTGAATAATTTGTTGTTAAAAATTACTAGAGCTTTAGTGATATCTTTAGGATACATTTTTTTTTAATTTGGGAAATATTCAATTTCCAAATGAAAATATTTCATAGTAAATTAGTTTGTCCTCCAATATATAAAGAATTTTAAAAATGGTAAAATTAACAAAAAAACTTAAATGTTTTAAGTACCTTTTTTTACAATGTAGCGATAGTTTATTGGAGAGATGTTATGTTGTTTGCTGTCATGGAAACCAAGTTTACTTAAGCTCTCAAATAATGTACCCTTTTGCAAACGTGCAAAAACTTTTAGTTTTGTTATTTGCAAAATAAAGTATATTCGCATTTGCTAAACTTATTGGAACGGAACAATTGAAAGGACGTTTCACTGAGATTGATAAGCTGTAATTAACCGACCACAAAAAGTGAGATAACATCTAACTTTAATTCCAAATTACCCGGAAAACAAACAGCCTCAACCGCAACTAACGTCACCCAAAACATCCAGAAAAAAACCAGGTATATTTCCGAAAAAGACAATATAGTATTACAGTAGACATAAATTACGTAGTCATTGTGATATTTCCGAAAACTCTATTATATTTTAAGAAAGGGGCGCGTATACAATGCCCCACTACCTGCATTCAGGTATTCTTATAATAAACACGGACACCCACTGCTTTTGTCGATGAATTTACCTGTCTGACTGTAGGTGAGGCAGTGCAAACATTTCGTGGACACCTACATAAGAAATATTATAGGGGGTAGTGTGGCTATAATTTTAGAAAACGAGAAGACTCTATCAATAATAGTATACTTAAAAAATGTAAGAAATGGCTTTCATATTTGATTAGTATTTTTTCTTTTATTTGCTAGTGTCATATCCCTCATTATTTGCTATTCTCGTGATCGTATTTAGAGGTTTTAGTAGCTCACAAATTTCATCTTACCATCACAGTCTTAGGGTTGCAATGTACTATTTACATATTAGTCGTCAATTGGCGATAGTTTTTCTTTCAATTTCGAAATCTGCCTCTTTTTTACTATGATATAAAAATGCTATATTAATGCTACGTTTATAACAAAGAAAATAAACATAAATTTAAATATTCAAAACAATAATTCTTACTACATAACATATTTTGGACTTTTTTCCGCAAATTTTATGGTCAAACCCGTTTCAGAGTATAGCAATAAAATATGCTTTTTATTAGTTGCTCAATGACTACTACAATTTTATTGAGATATTTATTTTGAAAATGAGTCAGGTTTAAATAAAATGTACACCATAATTTGAAAGATCTTTTACGAAAAAGTAAAAATTATTATAATAACAATAAAGATAAGTAAAGTAATAAAACGAATTTAACACGTACCAGATGTAACTTATAATGATGTCTTAATTTAAAATATGTGTATATAGTAATAAATAAAATAAGAGACATTTTAATTTAATGTTCATTGCATGGAACACTGGATTAACAAGCTATATTTTTTTAACTATGAAATAGCAAAAAGGTATTCTACCATGTAAGTTTTGCTATGATATTGTTATAATAATTTTAATTTAGCACAAAGGCTCCAAACCATAGCTAAACATGTTGAAATATATCAGCTTTATTTACAATTTTATTATTGTTTTGAAGTTGTCATAGTTTTTGATGCCTTTTTTTCATTGCAGATTTGTTTGAAACATTAAATTCTTAATACTAAAGGTGAAATTTGACAATCAATTTTATTTATATACTACGTGTATTTTAAATGATTTTAACTATTAGGCTAATATTTTTGCATTTGTCCAAGACAATCTCCTTTTGAGTTGCAAGTATTGTCACCCTCCACATGTATCTTCTGTCCCATTTACCCTTATTAAAATTGGATGAAGTGCGATTGAAAGAGAATATCTTTCGAACTAAAGCATCAAAACTCATTTCAGTCACGGATCATATAAATATTGGATTATAGTTAGGTGCAATTCTGCTTTGTATGTCATAATAGCATCGATTATAGTACGTGATGCTATTACAATACTTTGTGGATCAATTTTCGTTTCGATTTCTTTTCGATTACAATTCGACGGGCTGCGAATTGTAGTTTTACGGCTGCTTGAGTTTTGGATGTGTTTTCATAAAATATTTGTTTGTATGAGCTTTGTACAACTTTTCTCCTGTTGACGTGCTGTTGATTTGGGATGAATGGAACAAAAACCTTCGTAATAACTATACTTGTGCTCCACGGATTATGCAGTAGGTAAAAGACCAAAACAAATAAACAGCAAAAGAACTGCCGGTAAAAATACAACTGGCCAAACTTCCGTAAATTCTAGACAAACAAAGACTTCTCAGAACACTAATGCCCGTTTTCACCATGAGCCCCTATATTTTAGGGGACTTTTAACGTATTTTAGGGGACTGTTTTATATGGAAACAGTCCCATAAGTAACGTTAAAAGGTACCTTTAAGTATAGGGGCTCTTGGTGAAATCGGGCATTAGTTACCTAGCAATCTATCCTGAAGAATAAATGAGTCTGAAATTGTTATTTTTTGGAACTACATATTTCCCTTCCTTCCCTTTCTTTCCCTTCGGGGATATCAGCGTGAAGTTATTTTTTGTTATTATGACAAATGATCTTGGATAAGTATTTTATGTAATTCAGGTTTGGAGTTTTTTTGGAAAAATATAAGTACGGATCCTGGTCTTCGTTGCTATTAAATTAACTTTTGTATAAGTTATTAGCTTAAAAGAAAATACATATACATTTGTGTTATACATATGTAATAAAATAAATGCAAAAGGTCAAAATAGCAAATACTTTTTTCTTTTAAATTGCATAGATATTTCTGTTTGTATAAACAGAGTCACTAATGCAACTTCTTGGAAATCAACCAAGCATTACATTCAACAATTCAAAAACATCGACTTCATAAAAAGTTAATTATGAGTTTCTTCCGTTGGTGTTAGGACATGCATTAAGTAAGGTCCAGTACCACGCGGGAAGTCTAACTTAACAGGTTTTTGAGATAACATATTGCTATCTTCATTGGTCCTATATCATTGAACATAGGCATCACCTAACGTGTTGAAGTGTTTGTTTTTTAACTAAGTTACATGCAACTCTAGATTAAGACATTATCTTTACGCCCATATAACTGAATAGGTAGGTAGATACATAACCTCCCACGACTAAACGGAGGAACTTAATCCCACTATGTGATAGGTGGCAAATTCATCGCCAATCGGTTCGTTTCGTAACCCTGGGGATCGAACCCGGAGCTAGCTCTCATAGGCCACTGGACATTTAAGATATTTTTAATTTTAGCACTTTGCACATTTTAGACACATTTTGGCAAATCTTAAATATTTTTTTTTACAAATTATAATTTGGTATGGTCCTTTGCCCATATGGCATTTGGTTATAGTCAACGATAATCACGAGCATACTAAAAGTTTTGCTGGACTTTTGCCTCGCTGTACTATCCTTCTTTCTATAGGGACACGTCACATAGCAGAGCCTATAAATAGCAGTACCGTCTTTTTATGATAACGAACCGATTTGGCCATGTTATTATAAGCTACTGATACTGTATTGAAAATCTAAGAGGCGTTTACTTTTTGCTAGATCCACATCTGAAACTTATATGTATACCTTTAATATTCTTTTGATTATAATCTTTTTTTCGTAATTAATTTGTGATTATATTATCCAATTTTATAATGTTCTTTGGTTATAAATATGTACACCAATAACCAAACCAAAAATGGTTCAGAACGTTTCTCTTATGTTTGAACAAACCTAATAATATACAAGTACTTATTTGGTAAAAATAGTTTTGTTTAATTGTACAGAAAAAACCCCGTGTTGCAGAATAGACCATTTGCCTTCCTGTGCCAGCCAGCTCGTAAAAGGCAAGCATAGGCTATCGTCACTAATACCGTGACATCTGACTAGGCGGTAGAGTTTCGCAACGACTCGTCCAGATTGGTACCACCGCCTTACCTATTCCTGCCGCCATAATCCAATCCAATATCATAAAAAATACATCAAAATGTCCACATTATTACCTTCGTGAATAACTTACATGTGCATTTGGAATATAACTTTCTAATATAGGTACAAATTATTATTACTTATCCACGTGAATATGGAACTAGACTTGTTTCCTTCCGTGTTTAGCTCGTTAAACCACCGACGAGATTACTTTTCTGAGTTAGGAAGGCAAATAAGTAGACAGATTTCCTGATGTAGAACCTCCTAACCTTTTCACAACAGTCGCAGTCAGCACTGACGCTATAAGAACAGTAACAGTTAATACCAATCCAGGCGAGTTAAAAACTTAACCGTTTAGTTATACGCATGGCCTTAGTGATAAACCACACCACGTCTTTTTTAAAGCAGTTAACTAGTTACCTAGCAATTAAACGACCTAGTACTAATAGTAACCTAGTTCACTTGATGGTAGAGTTTCGCAGCGACTCACTAGCGTTGGTACCACCGCCTTGCCTATTCCTGCCGCCATAACGTCATGACGTGTTCCGGTTTGGAGGGTAAGGTAGCCGGTAAACTTACTTTTGCTAGAGGTCTAACATCCCGGCCTCAGGTTGGCAACGCACGATTACCACCATTAGTGTCTCTAGGCCGCGTGAATTTCTTACCATCAGGAAATCCGTCTGCTTGTTTGCCTTCCAATATCATAAAAAAACACGGAGAAACGGTTCTATGCCATTTTTACCGTTCCCCTGACGATGCAACTGTGACTGATTAGTTTTTTCCTCAGTGCGTCTAAAATCAGCTCACTATATTTAGCGTACGACGATCTCTTCTTGACATTCGCATGAGATTTTCGCTGCTGAGATGTTTCTTAGTATCTTCGTATGATATTGACGTTCATCGTTTAATTTTTATACGAGCTCGTCTAATACAAACGAGTTAAGTATATTCATATCGTCATAAGTAGGCAGAGATAAAACTAGGGCACCCACGACTAGCCTGACACTAAGTCCCACTATGTGATAGGTGGTAAGCTTATTGCCAACCGGGCTGCCGGGATTAGTGAATCCCGAGTAATGTTTTTTTTTATTAGAAACTTGGAAAAACCAAACTTTCTTCTTGTTGCCCGACCTGGAATTCGAACCCGGGACCTCAAACAGTCAAGTCCAACACCTGGACCGCTAGACCACAGAGGCGACAAGTTTGATTAAGATGAGTTAAGATAAAAATAAATAATTGTGTTAATCCGTTTAGAATAATTCTTACGGAACAAAAAGTAGTTGAATTTCGAACGCAAGTAATCCAAACAAATCTACTCGTATGTACCTACTTCAGTAATTTTTCATTACGAAATTTGTGTAAAATTATATTGGCGAAAATTCGTCTCCGATTTCCGAACGTATGTTCCGGACCTTACTGCTTCTTGTAAGCGCTTAAATCAGCGCAGTATATTTAGCTTACAACGATCTGTTGTGTTGCCATCCGTTTCCGTTGCTCCCCACTGAAACGTTTCTCAGTATCCTCCTATCTTCGGATATCATAATTACATTATTTTAATTACCTCACGATACCGTTTATCTTATACAAGTCATCGCTTTTGCTTTTATTGAAATTGGTGTGGTGTGTCTTTAGTCTGCAGACTTTTAATATTTAAAAAAATTGGCATGGTTTTATTTCAAAGTGGCACTATTATTTTTAACCGATTTGCTAAAAGAGAATAAATAGGTGATGTGTTCGACTTCAACGTTTTTATCAGGCTTCGAAAAAAGGAAGACGTTATATGACCGACTTCTATATTTTTTATGTATGTTTATCGATTTCTCCGTTATTTCTGAACCGATTTAAAAAAATCGTTTTGTATTTGAAATAGCGCAATTCCGTGTTGATTATTGTCACCAAATCTGGATCTGAATAAGGAATCTAAGGGAATTTTTGTGTACGTAGATGACTTACGGCTAATATTAATAGCCGATTTAAGGTAAGAGATAGTGATATTTTACGTCAATTACCAGGTAACCACTGTTATTTTTTTAAAATACGTTAATACAGTAATACGTTAATACGGTAGTTTACGGTAGACAGGGTTAAATTCAATTACAGTTATTAAATGTTTTGGTAATAAATAATTAATCTAGTTAGAAATATAAATAATTGGCTTAGAAGTTAAAGCATATGTACCTTAATAAATAATATTTTTTTATAAATGTTAAAATATTTGCACACCAAAATATGGTAGAATATGTTGATATACTTAAATATTTTTGTAACATCTCATTTACACACATATTCCGCAAATAAATAATTTTCTTTCTTTCAAAAAATTTACAAAAAATCACAGCAACAAAATTCTGGTAGACCTATCTCTGTCTGTAGATAGGTAGGTAGGTAGGATAGTAATGGTGGCCGTTATAGTAATCGAAATCAGTTTTTTTGCAGTCTTACAGAATTATTTATAGAAAAGCATAAATTTTCTAACAAGATTTTAATTCACCATACTTTTAGGTAAAGGGAATTACCTAATGCTGGCAATTGAAACACTCAGTATGGCGGTAGGGTTAGGTTAACAAAATCTCGGGCATTTTGCTTATAGCTCTTTACCACCAGTGGTCTTATTGGTAATGGCCAATTTAGCCTATACTTGCCTCTTTGTTTAAAATGGCCATTTATGAATGTCTATCAAAAGGAACCAGGTCACATTATAGACGAGGGAATAAAGACGGGAAGTCAGCAAGCAATAAATACTAATTAACCAAATGTGTGCGCAAGGCTGAATTAATAAGGGGATTTACAGTGTTAGGAGTTTAGCGATGGGCGTCTTGTGATTCTTTTTAAACTTTTTTAAAGTGTAACTAGTGTACAGGTTTGTACTGGAGTAATCGGACACGATCCGGTGGTAGTTTGTAGTATTATATAGACTAGTCACAAGTACCGCGAAACTTAACCACGACGCAGAAAATCATAACTTCCAGTTAGCAATGCACAGTTAAATGATCAGTAATTCCGCCTGAATGGCAAACCGGTAGACAGATTTCTTTTTAAAAAATACCGGTTGCCTAAGGACACTAATAATGTTATTCGTGCGTTAATTATTTGAGAATAGAATTAGGCTTTTTGTTGTTTGCCTGCGACGTCACATTCAAAACGGAAAACGACATTAGAGATGGTTAAAAAAAAATTGGTTCAAGAAATGGTTAAACAGCTAGTTTATAATATTTACAATAATATATGGTAATTTATTATTATAATATTTAACTTCAAAGCACCTACATTATAAACTATGCGCAATGACATCAATTATAATAATGTCCTCAATGTATTTGCATATAATTCCATAAATCTTAGATTTCTTGGAAATCGAAGGTTTCAAGTAATGTGATACAAGTATCCTTGAAATTAATCTATCATATTGTAGGCAAATGAATTATGATACCACTTAATGCAATATATTAGACATTGGAATTACTGTCAATCTATACAAATAAAAGAAACATTGTTTTTAATGCCTAAAGATCTTGCAGGTTTTTTTAAGATCTGGATACTCTAATTTCTTCGTTATTATTTCATTTGAAGTCTTTAACTGAACAAAATCGTATAAAATGCCGCTGAAATTGTCTAATCTTACTCAATATTAACACGAAATTCATTAATTATGAAAAAACTATGACCATCTTTTCTCTCGATGCGGCAAAACTCAGGTCTTATAGCTGCCTACCAAAAGTAACAAAACTAATTTTGAGGTGGTTTTTGATAGTTGAAATACAAAGTGATTTTTTAGGGTTACCGGCCTACTATCTAAACTAATATAAACCAATATAATGGCCATCTATACGTCCATAGTCGGGAATTAAAAATGCAATAATTAAAAATTCTGGCACACCATAGAAGAACATGTAGCATCCATTTATATATTTATTTAGCAGCCTTGTCTGTCTCTGTATCCATTATCCGCTATTAATTTCACGTGCCATATCCAGGCTCGCGTGGGCTATAAATACATAGCTCCTAATTACAATCTATGGCAGTGTTCTAACGTAGGCAGTTGGCCTGCATAATCACGGATGTAGAGTTACTAGAAGGATTTGCATTTACCACCCGTACGTGCACCTCGCGCTGTGTCACCGTTGACATCATTTATGGACTAAAATTCTATAATACATTCAAATAGCCAATAATGTTTGTAGTAGAGACTCTCTCTTTTTCATTTTGGATTTCTTTTCTTTCAAATGTCATTGGAAATCTTCAGCTCCAAATCTAGGTTCGGTCTGCCAGGAGATAGTCTTTGTTGCTGACGTTGTAGAGAACAGTCCCATCCGTCTGAATAATGATGTCAAGTAGGGCTGAAAACACTGTGCTTTCCCACAAAGTCCGGCGAAGTTGCAAAGCAACGAGGTTAGCAACACATTAGTCACTCAAAAAAACATATTAATGTTGACATCACAAATATATGTCTGAATAGATCAGATTCGAAATAAGTCCCTGTGTTGTATAGGACATCACTATCAACATCACTAGTACAGATAAAGTCCTGCGCAGCTACTTCCACTTAACTATTCCTGCCGCCGTAATGAGTCTGTCACATTCCGGGCTCTTATAAGCCTAACATCTGTGACCATTAGCATCTGCCCTTAAGCTTTTTAAGAAGTTATCACACTTGCTTTCGAATCGGTCTTAAATTATCAAAAACTAGCTGCCCCAGCGAACTTCTCCTGCCAACATTCGGATAAAAACTATCCTATGTTTTAAGATGGACCGAACTACAGAAATATGTGAAATTTTATCGAAATCGGTTCAGTAGTTTTGGAGTTTATTGGCAACATACATCGTGACACAAGATTTTTATGTATATATATATATATATAAGATATGTCATAAGTCGTCATGATCAGTCATGTCAGGGACTAAGGCAAAGCGGGGTAGCATTTTATATCTTTTATCACGATCCCGCCAAAACCTAAATGAGTGTAAAATATTTAACAAAAGTTTGACAAATTCACCATTGCCACCTCTGATCGCCAGCAAGTAAGCCATGGTATTCTATATCTAAGTTATTTAATCATTATTTCAATACATCATATTTATATAAAAAACACATTAGGTCTTTTCCAGGTACCTATTTATGAAGCGGTCTTTACTTTACCTTCGAGATCGCATTAGTTATGCAAGTTTAGTGCGTTTGTGCAGTCATTTGTTGTTTATGATCGCTGCGTTTCCGTAGCATTGAATATGGAAACACCTCTGCGTTCCGAATAATTTGTAATTAAATCAGTTTCCACCACCTTGGACCTTCATTGAATTTTGCTTTGGCTAAGTCTGGTTTATTAATAGTAGTATTTGCCTTATGGTTGAAATTAGTGTTTATATTAGAAGAATATCCTTACGCCCCTTTCCCCGACATGGTGAGGAGATGTACAACCAGGGCATCCATGATTAGCCAAAGATCCAGTCCAATGCTGCATAAATTTGTAATGATTTTTATTCATAACTATCTGGTCCAACAGATATTGTTACATATGTCTTAACTATGATCATTCAATTCTGAAACTTTCTAGTATTTGATAAACGTCCCTTTTTATAACAAAAAATAACACAATAAAAAATATTAGCTAAACTGTTCCATCCGTCTCAAAGAGAGATTCATTTATATATTTAGACTAGCTGATCCGACAGACGTAGACCTGTCTTACTTAAAAATATTTATTTTTTCTTTTGAACCTTCTCATGACAATACTTCATCAAGGAACCCAAAAAGGAATTATAAACATTTGCCCATTCGTTCAGTTGTGATGTGATGATGGGAAATGGGAATTCATTTTTAGCTGCAAGGTTACTAGCAGCCCGTCCTGGCTTCGCACGGATGGACAAACTTCCATGTTTTTATTATACATATAAAAGCTTTCTCTTGAATCACTCGTGTTAAGAAATCCGCATCAAAATCCGTTGCGTGGTTTCAAAGATCTAAAAATACGCAACGACTCGCCCAGATTGGTACTAAAGCCTTACCCATTCCTGTCGCCATAAATGTCCAATGCATGCAGTTGACGTGTTCCGGTTCGGAGGTCTAAGTAGCCGGTAAACTTACTTTTGCTCAAGGCCTAACATCCCGACCTCAGGTTGGTAACGCACCATTACCACCGTTGGTGTCTCTTATTGGCATGATTTTTTTACCATCAGGAAATCCGTCTGCTGTTTGCCTTCCATTGTCATAGAAAAAAAACAGCAACAACAAGCTCTTTATACTATGTATAGATGCTAGAACGTCACTATGTCGACAAGCCGGATATTACCAACACTAAAGTAAAATGTAACCGTTGATAAAAAGTGTATCACTGATTTACAATTTTAGGAATGTTATTACAAGGAGATAAGATTATTATGTTCAAGGTAATAAACAATACAAACTACATGCTAATAGGTATAGATTTTGACAGTTTTTATTTGTTTATCGATATCTTTTATCTTGTATCACTTTCATTTGTCATTTATTTGAATCATTTGAAGGGCAAACAGTTGTAAAGTTATGAGAAATAATGATGGAATCGAAATACGATAGACAGAAAAAGATAAAAGACAGAAAAAAATATCATTAGATTTTTTAAATTTGTGCTTTACTTTAGAAAGAATAGCTTAAGCTAGAATAGATAGCAAAGAATAGATTTTCATACAAGTTTACATCCCATTATACTACTTTGGTAGTTGATTTTTGATAAAAACCCTGGTCGAACTTGTGTCGTGATCTATATGCATACAAAATTTCATCAAAGTCAGGCAGGCTCGTTTTTATAATATTACTAGATGAGCTGACGGATGTTGTCTTGTGCTAGCAAAATATATATTTTCATATGAACTTCCTGACAAATAACTAACACACAAAAAAAGAATTAGTTAATTTGGTCCATCCGTTCATACGTGATAGTATGTTGTTTAAAGGTCGGTACACAGTCTCAAAATAATGAGAAATATACAAAAGACCTTAAGTACAAGTGACGAGCACTTACACGATGGCGACATAAATAGATAAGACAGTGGTACAAATACAGAGACATTGGGATCACGGTGTTAGTGATAGGTATACCTTTGCTTGCCTGTTATGACTTGTCTTTGTCCTTCAAAGTTTCCCTCGACAAATACTTATATGTTACTACTTCTTACCACACATATTTTTTAACAAAAAGGAAACCATGTTTAAAATGTAAGTTTTAAAATATAAATCTGGACTTTAGAAAGTAGTTCCGTTATCAACAAATCAATAAACCTCCGTCCAATAAACACACAGTGATAAGCTATCGCGTAGCCCTGAAAGGAGCCACAGTGTAAAATATTACAGAATACCACACTGCCACGATGCATTATTAGGGATGTCACTGCATTCGATGCATTCATAGGGATTTTTATGGGATACTTTGTATCTGCTATCCGTCAATTTTAAGACTGACTCAATAACGAAAAGTAACGTTTTTACATTGACTGTAAATTGAGCAATAATGTTTTGAGTATCCCAATAAATATCATCATCATCATTAATCCAATAAGTATGAAATTATGTATTTAATTAATTGTATATTTTACTCAATGTTACAAACCAAAAATAATAGAAAAATACCGCTCGACTGCCTTATTTGATTTTAATTGGCAAGATTGATATTGTTTTAATCCAACTTTTACATGAAAATAGTTTGATTACTTTGGATTTAGATTAACAATACGCAATCCTTGTGTTATATAAGTAACGTACTTTGTAATAAACTCACTTAGCCACCATTATTATTCAGAACTTGATTACTATTGACTCTTTATGGTACATATCCGACATTTCAAAGGCATTAATAACAATTATTAAAAGAAAGAAAGAAAGCAGAATATATTTATTAATAAAACAATACTTAAAAAATCACGCGCTGTTGGTTCTTCCTACCGACCTGCCTAAAAAAAGGTAAGCGTTGCTATGTAGATAGTTGAAGTTATCATTAAAAACTCTTAAAATTTAATAAAGGTACATATCCGCATTGCCGAGTTTCGATAACCAAACATCCCTAGTCAACTTTATGAATGACGTACTTATCCACATATGGTTAGTGATTACGCGGCCAGTGATAACAGCTGGATAGGTTTTTGGATCATTATGGATAATGGGTTCGGTGTTTGAGATAACCCAAATGTTGATAAGTACATTCATCGGCTATATTGACCTGTAGCTACCAAATATAAAATTGTTGAAAAAAAGTAACATTATGATTATATGGGAGGATATTAGAAAATTACGCACATTTGGAATTATCTTACTAGGCCATACATTACAGCGAATAGGCTTCCAATTTAATGTTAATGGTCAGGTCGGATACTTTTTGTTATTCAAAGTAAAAAACAAAAGTAAGCATGATATTATCATTACTTAAGAATAGTTCTTTTTGTAAGAATAGTTTAAATAAATTTAACTACAGCCGTGTTTTCGATTGTTAACTCTAAGTCTTTTCCCCGTGTTTGTCCGGGCTTCTTTGCAGAATAGACCATCTGCCTTTCTTGCCAGGCAGCTCGTCAAAGGCGAGCATAGGCTTATCATCACTAACACCGTGACATCTGACTAGGTGGTAGAGTTTCGCAGCGACACGCCCGGATTGGTACCACCGCCTTACCTATTCCTGCCGCCATAACGTCATGACGTGTTCCGGTTCAGAGGGTAAGGTAGCCGGTAAAAAGGTAGCCGATAAACTTATTTTTGCTCGTGGCCTAACATCCTGACCTCAGGTTGGCAACGCACCATTACTATCTTTGGTGTCTCTAGGAGGCGTGAATTTCTTACCATCAGGAAATCTGTCTGCTTGTTTGCCTTCCTATAACATAAAAAAAAAAACATTTTGTAAAACTATGAGCAACGGTTCGTCACTTTTAGGCATGTTACTAATAGTTTTACTGACGGTTTACGGTTAGTTTATTATAGGAACCGGGCTTAAGTGATCAAGGAGATAAGTTTCATGCGAAAGCCATCGCAGACGGACACTTAACCTCAAAACAGCACTTCACGGTCAAGCATCCTGCACTTTTTGCTTACATTCAAATTTGCTACTGACATCATCACTTTGCGTCGCGTTGGTTGATTAGCGAACCTAACTAGACGATGTGGTTAAGGTTCGATTCCAAATTTAAGTTTATAATTTGTTCCGTTGAATCTTCAAAATGATCTTGGATAATAGTTTTATTATGATATCGTCTATCATTTTTTTTAAAAGTTAACATATGTACGGAATGAAGTGATCCGTTAAGAGTTTTTTTTTTATTGTGAGTCCCAATAAAAATAT
>NJDD01000719.1:141233-151742 GCA_002245505.1 Calephelis nemesis
GAGTGGCTAGCGTACACGCGTAGCTACATCAACCAACCGCGAGGTTCGGGTTCGATTCCCGACGGGGGCAATCATTTGTGTGAAGAACATTTAGATGTCTGCATTTCCGGATCTGGGTGTGTATTAAATTTATTCTGGTATCTATTTAAGTATTTCTACGAATTACAATCTTTGAACCCATAACACAAACCTTTATTAATTTGCTTACTTAGGGGTTAAATTCAATTTGTGTGACTTGTCCCAGGGATATTTATTTAAAAAAAATTACTGTATTTTAACCAGTGCTCACCACTTACTGTGCCTGGCAAAAAGGTGGTCTGTTCTACTCAGAGGACCCGGATCAACACAGGCATATAGGTATATAGTATATACTAATATCCTAATAATATTATAAATGCGATAGTTTGTATGTTTGTTACTCCGTCACGCAAAAACTGCGTAACCGATTTTCATCAAATTTAGCACACACTTAGATGTTAATTTCAATGAACACGTAGGATAGTTTTTATTCCGAAAAAATGTTCGTGTGGAATCATTAACCACGCTGGCAACGCCGCGGGGTACAGCTAGTTATGTATGTTTCTCATTAAAACGGTGCAATAAATAATAACAATTAGCCAAAATAATCTAGAATTCTAGAAAATTCAAAAGCTCACATACTTAGCATTATTTAATAAATTTAGATAAATAAATGTATTTTGGTGAAAATCATGCCATCTAAAATAATACATTTGGATACATTATACAGTTATTTTATTTTGTTAATTAATGTACTAAGTTTTAATAAGACAATTACTAGTGTGAATGACTTCGTACAATGTGAACTATTTTTTTTAATTAAACATTGGTAAGATGAGAGACAGAACATTAATGTTTAGGATTTTTTTTTCTAGCAATATTTATTTTTTCGTAACTTGTCCAATGTAATTTATTTATTTGTAATCTCAATTACATGATTTTACGAAAACTTAGGAAAAGTTAATTTTCAAATTTGATTTTGACATAGTTTTATTATTAAATACCCTCTCACTTCTCTTGTGTTAGTAGTCTGAGAAAGACTTGACTATGAAACCTCGGGTTCGATTTTCTTGTCAGACAACAAAAAATAAATGTTATTGCAATTTTATAACATAAGGCCATAACGTCATGACGTGTTCCGGTTTGGAGGGTAAGGTAGCCGGTAAACTCACTTTTGCTCAAGGCCTAACATCCCGGCATCAGGTTGGCATCGCACCATTACCACCTTTGGTGTTTCTAGACGGCGTGAATTTCTTACC
Organism: Calephelis nemesis; assembly: GCA_002245505.1. Taxonomy (NCBI): domain Eukaryota; kingdom Metazoa; phylum Arthropoda; class Insecta; order Lepidoptera; family Riodinidae; genus Calephelis; species Calephelis nemesis. The sequence continues at coordinate 142,511 of NJDD01000719.1, forward strand.
ACCAGGAAATCCGTCTGCTTGTTTGCCTTCCAATATTATAAAAAAACCAAACGACGCGGACGCTGTCTATAAATATCTCGTTTGCATTGGGTTTGTCACCTATCACAGTGTGGGACTTTGTATCTTCGTTTGTTATTAATATAAAAGCGCTATTAACAAATTGAATTGTAAATAACTGTTTTCTAACACATGCAATCTTTTTTAACTATAATCCCTTTTTGATAAAATTTTTTAACATTCAATAACATTATAGTTACAGTGCGAATAACTTTTTATATAACTGTGTTTCCTATAAATAAAAAACCCCAATTTTCAATTATTTATAAAGTTTATTAGTCTGAAAATAAAATAAAGCTAAAGATAAACAGTTTTGGCACTTGTTAATAACATACTAGTTGTATAACAACTTGTTATTACTAGTCTAGAACAAATACTAAATTGTAACAGTTATAACATCAAAAATATTTTTTTAACCAACTTCAATATTAGTTCTATAAATTTTAAAGAAAGAAAAAATTTCACCCCCGACAGGATTTAAACCTGTAAATTTTCGTCTCAAGCCGACGAATGCTCTAACCTATTGAGCTACTGAGGATTCAAGTCCCGTGGCAAAATTTTTAATTCCTGTCTAACCCGTTAACGTGGGTAGTTATGTCCTATAGATACACAATTCTGAATACCCACTCAACTAGTAAGGAATTAAAAATTTCGCCACGGGACTTGAATCCTCAGTATCTCAATTGGTTATAGCATTTGTCGGGTTGAGACGAAAGGTTACAGGTTCAAATCCTGTCAGTCAAAAAAAAAATTCTGTCTTTAAAATTTATAGAATATTATCCCAAGCACAGGGCAAGTGCTAAAATAAAAATACGTTTCAATATTAGTTTTTGAACTTACATTTCAATACTTTTAAATTAGGGATGATACGGAGCTTCGGTTACGATTCTGATAAGTCGTAACGATTGTTACTACACCTTCGGTGCCGATTGCGGTTCCGACACTTTTAAATCGGAGATTCAATTGGAAGTCAAAGCATAGTAAACTAGTTGTTGCCCGCGTTGTTAATCATCTCATATGAACATTTTGCGGGATAAAATTTATCATAAGAGATAACCAAGTTAACCTCTACGTGTGTGCCAAATTTCATGAAAATCAGTTCATCAGTTTTTGGTTGAAGGTAACAAACTAATAAACATACAAACTTTCGCATTTATAATATAAGTAGGAAAACGTTAGCAGCCACCATTAACTGTTACCAAAAGTTCAATATTCATCGGTAAACTTGTTCCACCAAAACTCGTGAAGATTACTTTTGAATTTTATTAACTTGATTTAATTTTCTAACTTTATTTGGAAACATGCTAATTTTTATTTTGTGTCCTGTATTAAAAAACCACATTCGTAATTCAACTTTTTTTGCTAACACTTCTGGCACTGCCCTCGACTTCGGTTTCGACTCCGATAAATCATATTGCAAACTTCGAACCCGAATCCGATTCTGACAAAATTAGCTCCGTTACATCCCTAGTTTAAATGCGTTGACACTAAAATCAAATCTATTTTAAATGTACACCCTCTGTAAAAACATACCTCCCGTCCATTTTCTAGGAACCATATAAACCTCTTTTAGACGACAATAAAACTGTAAAAGCTGTGTAACTTTACGAACGAACTAAAACGTGAAAATAAAAACTCAATGAGCGTAGACTGCGTTCATTTACTACTGGTGATTTATTGTTACTACTGTTTGATTGGGAATTCAGCGATTGCGGTTTGATTCACGCTTTGATGCCGGACTAACAATATATGAACCGGAAGTTGGGAGTTTATATTGACTTCGTTTGAACAAGTTCTAACTACATGATGCTCAAACATTTTATGTAAAAAAAGTAAGTATCTTCACGTCCATATCCTCGTAGTGGTAGGCAGAGCCACTACTAGGGCACCCACATCCAATATACCCACATATGCAACCCCGTTTTTTACCCTAGAGCTGGTCATTATTTTGAAGGTGTTTTTAAAGCGCTACATATCAGTAATCTATATCACTACATAATATAAAACAAAGTCGCTTTCTCTGTCCCTTAAAAACTACGTAACTAATTTTGATGAGTTTTTTTAATAGATAAAGTGACTGAAGAGGAAGGTTTTTATGTATATTTCATAGCCGTGCGAAGCCGAGGCGGGTTCTTTTGTAGTATATATAAAAGACAATCCTGTTACTTATAACTCAAGAACTGCTAAAACAATTAGGCTGAAAATTTATGGGGTGGTTTGAAACAGGAGAAGGACAATTTGTTCCACTGCAAGAAAACTAAGAAAAGTAACATTTTCATTTGTCCCATACAAAGTAAACGGGTGGAAGGAAGTTCATCGGAAGTGCTAGTAAGTGATAAATAACATTCATAACGCGACACACCTATTATTTTTTTTATTTATATATGTAGGTTTTTTCGTTTACTTTTAAAAACATTGATATCGGATAGGCTGTCATTTCCTTCTTAAGGAATCGGAATAAATCGAATACAAAAAAACTTTCCTAACTCCTACAATTTTTATTCATTTCGACTGAGATTTTGACCCAAGAGCTGATGATTATTTTGTAGGTGTTTTTAAACTCTAAAATAATCAGGTTTTATTTATATCCAGTGTAATGGTAATTCGTTAATATAAAACCACAATATAAAAGATCCAGTTTTATGTCCCTGGATTCTAATTCCGTTAAAAACAAACCGTGTGCCAGCAAACGTTCAAACAGATGCTGTCAATAAATTCGTCAAAAACAACATTCGAGTTAATTTAGTCATAAACTCGATTACGTTAATCGAGTCATCGATTTTATTCTCGATAAACATTGTTCGTGTAAATAAACGATTAAACTATTAACGGATTGGATTTAAATCTGTGTTTTAAATTGTGTGGATGTTTCTTAGACTAATCAATACACGGTACTCTCTACAGAGCCAGGGACTTGACGTAAAAATGTGTACGTGGAATATTTTTTTTTTATTTGAAAGGTCATCGAACAAGCCTACGACTCTCCGTTGCGGTGGCCTATAGACACCATATGTTATAGGTGCGTTGGTCGGAGGCTCATAAGTTAAGCTTATTGTGCAAATCTACCAGCTTCCCTAGTCTTTGAAAGATACCAAATCGAACCACGGTGCGAACGATATCTTACGAACATGATTTTCATACCTTGATAAGTTGAGCTGATGAACTGCAAGCCGATGCGTAGCTTCGGAAGAACTTGACTCATAAGCTGATTTGGGGTTGAGATGCCCATGCTACTGCCATATCTCTGACTTCGTTAGTGGTTGCGTCTGTCGTGTTCCAGTTGAGAGGGAAGAGTAGACATGAAATTTACGCCAAACACGCCTCAGATAACGATCCTAGCCTCAGATTGTTGCCGAATCATCATCAAACATTTGTAATCCATAGACTAGATACATCTTTACCTTATATTTAGTAATCCATCTGTAAGAATATAATAAAAAATATACATAAATTATCAATATTGTTAGAAATTACGACATATTTGGACACCTTAAATTCTTAGCTGTTACTATTTGTCTTAATTTTTAGGTTATTTTAAAGTCTTAAATTTAATTTTGAATGTATAATAAGTTGTTAAACGGGCCTCCGTCCGGCATTTTAATTTTAACTCCTTCAATTATATTTTAAGTTTTAACCGTAAGAACCTTTTACAAAAGTACATTTACTGAAAGGGATAGACAAAGTTTTAAAGTGTAAACACGGGTAATTCCAAATAACTTGTTAAAGTGCGTTTAGAACCGAGTTAACCAACTCCAAAAAAGGAGGTTATATGTTAGACGACTGTGTATTTTTTATGTCTACTAGATTTCTCCGTGATTTGCGAACCGATTTTTTTTAGTTGATGAAGTTTTTTAGGTGGTCCTATCGCCACCAAGTCTGGATCTGATCACGGAAAATACTCAATTTTGTGTACTAAGATGATATGATTATTTATATCGATTCGATAGATTTAGTATTATGTATATAGATGCGTCACAAGTGCCTTGTAAAGTTAGTGTAAAAAAATGGAAGTAGGTTTTTTAGCAGTTTTACTGTATTTTCATTTCATTAGTTTGGTGGTGGTCTAGCGGTCCGGGTGTTGGACTTGACTACATGAGGTCCCGAGTTCGAATCCCGGGTCGGCCAATAAAAAGAAAATTGGATTTTTTTCAATTTTCTAATACAAAAAAAAAAATGTTGGTCGGGATTGGAAATGTGTCCGGTTGGCGATAGGCTTGCCACCTATCACATTGTGGGACTTTGTGTCTTCGGCTAGTCGTGGGTGCCCTGGTTGTGCCTCTGCCTACCTCTTCTATTAAGTTTGTATTAAGGTTACACTAGTTATAACAGATATAAAATAAGATATAGACATAAAAACTGGCGTGTTTGTATGAAAAGCGTTATGAACGTGGAGGAAGCCAGGAAGATTTACAAGGATCGTTAGGTTTTGCACTCGATACTGTCTGCCTACTCCGTAAGGCACTTGGCGTGAAGATAATATGTGTGTATAGAATAAGCCTTTATTTTGCTGATTCGACGGAACCCGTGTAACAGTTGTGACAGGAAAGAAACTTTTAACTGTCCACCGCCAGACCAAAAACAAGATCAGAAAAGACCAGAATAAAGTCCAAGCATGATTAGCAATCCAACTTGAGTTCAGTAGTTTGTTGAAATCGATTCAAGCGTTTCGAGTTAAACAAGAAATATATATATTTATATAACATTAGCAGGGATTTAGCATGACGGTATTTTTGAAATATTTTTATACACATGGGTAAAATATTAATTATAATATTTTAATTAACATCTATGGCTTTTCTTGCTGGGAATATTAATACCTATTATAATATTAAGTTGTTTTTCACGCTAGCTAACTTTTGAAATACTTGGGTTTATTTCTTGGTATTTTATAATTTATGTTGGAGAAACAAATGTAGAGTTTGCGATTTATGATCCTCCAAAATTAATGGTGCGTTACTTACATAAATTGATCACAAACCTCTTGCATGTGTTTACAATATCCGTTATTATCCGGTGTTATAATTAGGAGCACTGCCTTCATTGGTATTCTGACTTATTTTGTGGACAGTTACTGTACTATTTGGTCTTGACTAACAGGACTGTACCTGTTAACTATGAATCTTTGCGTCGTCCTCCTTTGTCGTCGTCGTCGTCGTTTGTATCCTAAAAAAGGTATACAAAGTTTTAACCAAGAAACCCACGATTAACCAAAGATGCTCATAGACCTATGACGTACGAATCTTAGAAGAGGTAGAAAAAGGTATAACTAGGACACAGACGATTGGACAGAAGATACTTGTAATCTTAATGTGGTAAGTGGCAAACTTCTCCAATTGGGCTCATGTACAATCTCGGGGAACTTTGTTCTTTTTAAAAAAAATGAAAATAAAATTTGATTTATACAAACCGGAAATCGAATCCAGGATCTCAATATGCCAATACGCCACTAGACCACAGGGGTAACACCACCTAGTCCACAAATCATCCGCATAACTGTTCAGTTATGCGCCCGATGTCCCACGCGATGTCCCGCGTGTAGTGTTCCACATAAATCGTTTGGGCTCGTCAATTACGCGCCGCAGCTATTTCGGGACATTTAATTACCGTGTCCATGCGCAGCTTTCCGTTTTTTCTACTGATGTGGTGGATTCTTAAAATAAATTTAATAGTACAAGTTTTCTTCGATATTTGTCCTTTTTTGTGATGGTTCAGTGGTTCAGCGACCTTGCTTTTTTTTGTTGAAGGTAAACAAGCAGATGGATATCTTAAAGAACTGGTTTCCACTGGTGGTAGTGTCTACTTCAACTCGTCCGTGTTGGAATCCACCCCTTACCTATTCCTTTTGCTGTAATGGAAGTGTCAAATTCCGGTGCAGAGGGTAGGGTAGCCGGTAAACTTTCACAATTGGCCTAACATCACAAGACAGCGGCGCATCTACAACATGCATGAGGTCTATAGACCTCGGTTATTTCTTACCAAAAAATGGTCGTCAGTACACACCAAAGATGTGATGCGTCCTTAATTTCAGGCGAGGATCTTAAAATTGTTATATAGATTGTTTATATGTTGCCAATCAAAAGCCGACAATAAACAAAAAGAGTGGTACTAACAGTGAAACCTCTTGCGTAGTAAGTTTACCGGTTAATCTGTCATAACTGGAAATGGATAATGATGAGCACCAAAGTGGAATTAATCCGGGCAATTGTTTGCAGGACTCGACAACTTATGTCCTTTTAATTCTACTCTAAATTCACATTTCTGAGAAGAAATCTTCGCTAGTCGAGGTACTAGTTAATATACCTTACACCAGCAACCAACTATGAGAATGGGGTTCCACAGGACAGGCATATGTGTGATTAGGTACTAAATTTATTCTACTATTTATTTAAGTATTTCTACGTATTGGGGTCATTGACACCCATATTGCATATATTTTGTTAGATTCCAATTATGTAAAAAATATGTGTATTTAACTGTAATATTTGAATATGTTTATTTAAACTGAGCTTAAATTCAAACGTCCCGCAGTATTACTTTAAATTCTTTAAATATTATCTCCCGTGACTAATCCTTAAGGATGTCGCAAGATCAGTGGCATTTCGGCTTCAAATACCGACGACGTTATCACAGCAAACACATAAGTCTCCATATATCAAGATGTTACAGTGAGGACAGACCGGGATTAAGTTAACTCCTTATTTAAATAACTGTACTTTTAAACAGTTGTAAGTAAGTATCTTCACGCCCATATCTCTAAAGAGGTGGGCAGAGGCACAACCAGGGCACCCACGACTTGCCGAAGACACTAAGTTTCACAAAATGATAGGTGAGAAAAATATCGCCAACCGGGCTCATGCCCAAATTCGGGCAACATTTTTTTATTAGAAAATTGAAAAAATCACATTTTCTTTTTGTTGCCCTAAACGGGAATCGAACCCGGGAAAAACTGTTGTAACAGTTTACTAAGACATTCTCAATAATACCTGAACTTTAACAACCTAGTAGATATTAGAGAAATTTTACTGTTTTACATAATTTCAAAAAAATCACAGTAGGAAGACTTTACTTTGATTTTCGTACACTGACGATGCTCTGCCAACTAAGCTACTTATCCGGTCTTATATATTATAGTAGGTTGCTCCGTAATCGAATCGTGTTGCTTACTTCCGGTGCACAATAAATCCTTGAATTGTAATGGTCACTCAACAATGGTGGAGTTATTCTACTTGTAGTAGACTCTACTCGTCTTATCAATAAATATAGATTAGTTAAAAAGTCCTCCAAGGTTTATGTTGACAATAGTTTTTTATAACATTGTGCTACAAAATATATCTATTTTGACTATGGCGTACTTTAGTCTATGCTTATTAATAAGACGGTAGTCGATGTCTCAGTAATAGTATGTTGAGGTGTTCTAGTAAGTTAATATATTTCTTCAGAAATTTAATCAAAATCTTTAAAAATAATGACGTACCAGTGACATTCTATACATAGTCTACAGTGAAATTTATTTTTGTAAATTGATACCATTATGTGGATAGGACAATATCTAGCTCGGAGAAAAATCATTGTTATAAGTTATAAGATGAAATAGTTTCATTCTACATAGTTAAATGTAATACTGAAGAATAGAGTTTTCAATTAATAAATTTTAATATACTAGTACGTAAGTAAGTACCCGCGACTTCGTGAGCGTAGAATAGATTTTGCATTTACTTTTGGACGCCATCGTGAATGAAGATGCTCGTAATTTTGTCATTATTATTGAATTTCGTGTTTATATTGAGTGAAATTGGTTAATTTATGTGGGAATTAGATTAATTTTGTTCAGTAAAAGTGCACAAATGAAATAATCATGAAGAAATTAGTGTATCGTCTATTTCCTCGCTGCTGTCAAATTTCACAAGATAAGCTTGAGTAACGAAGCCACCGTATCACTTACTCTTGACACTGACCTGACTTCGTACATAGTGACAAATGACTGTATAAGAATTAACTAACTTGACATTGGCAAAGTAAGTCGTGGAAAATGTTTGAAAGCCATATTTATAAAAGAAGAAAAGGAAGAAGATTTTTCATTCAAAATTTCATCGCCCATTATAGTTTGTTTTATGTTTAATTACTTAAAACAAATATCAAATTATGGTTGTACTCGGGTCTTTCATTATATGCATATTAAATTTCATTAAAACAGGTCTAGCGGTTTAGACTTTGCGGTGCAACAGACAGGCAGCCAGATTTTTTCGTTTATAACTTTTGTATGGATTTTGAAGAAGATTATGAATACGGATAAAGCGTATGAATAAATACACAGTGGAATACTTCTTGTTTTTCATCGTTTCACCGCATTATAATCTCTGATTTCCCATACAAGTACTAGTAAAATAATATCTTCAACTCAACTGCTAACAAAAAAAAGAAATTCGATGAACGTGTTTCAAATTTCGAATAAGGAATCATTCTTAAACAAACATGGCCGACGCGTTGACTCATGTTCTTGAGCAAATGTTATCACTCTTCTTTTGTTTGTTTCTCGAATATTATCCGAAGGATCGTAGCTACCAACAACCCTGGACTGCACTGCCATACCTAGTCGTCACTTTTAAAGGTCATCTTATACTGGACAGCCGGTCATTTCGGACCATGTCATTTCTCGCCCTGAATATAGGAGCAGATTTTGTTATGTATTGTGAAAATGCGCTTTACGGCCTTCATAATAAGGGTTATGATTTGTAGTAATTAATTATTCATACAGAATTATAGTTTGTTTAATTGGGTATATGTTTTACAACTTACGCTTTTTAGTTCACGAGTTGACGGATATAATTTAACTGTGTTTGGGCGTCTTGTACGACGGTGTAACTAGTTCACAAGATATGATGCGTGTACGTATTGGGTGGAAAGCATACAGCAGATGGATTTTGTGACTTTAACTTTTTTTTGGGTTTTCACTACTTGAAAATTTTGATTTAGCTTTTTAAAAATTTCTTATAAACAACATGCAAGTCGTGCGGACGAAGTCGTGGGAAATGGTTAGTTGTAGATACAATTATAAGGCTGTAGTTAATTGTGTAATTACTTACATAGCTTCAAATTTATTTAGCGTGAAGAAAAATGCTAGGCATGTAAGAGTTCTTGCAAGATTTTTATACGATTTATATACCTAGTCTTGCCA
>NJDD01000719.1:163204-180935 GCA_002245505.1 Calephelis nemesis
TCACTATAAAATAGGAAACGTAGGTACACCAAGACAGTTTGTTATAAATATTGTTAACAACAACCCATCTATTATCTAACAACCGTGAGAAAATATAACGGCAGTAAGCTGTAATTAATAAAATGTACTGTTTTTTATAGTCGGGAACGCCCATCTTTGTTTTAACGCCAGAAATGCGTATCGTAGCATCCATTGCTAATAAATCGCAAGATGTATAAAATTTAATGTAGACATGGCGTTTCTTAAGTATTCTTTTCTAGATTTTTCCTTCCCGTGTTGGTAACGGGCTCTTACAGCTCACTTCTTCTAAATCTCGTCGAACTTAGCTGCTTGCAAGAAGGTAACATCGGTTTGTTTGTCACTAATACCGTGACCATGACTTATCTATTTTTCTGTTTCTGTGACTGGTACATATGGTAAACATTACGTGTATTTTTTATCATCAAGAAATTCAAAATATGAATGATGCCTCGACATCGTAAGGCGAGGTTCTTGAGCCTTCTTTATATTAGTTTACCTGATACTCTTTCTTAGTCATAATACGATATTGGCGACCACTGACTTTGCGGTGGTAGAAATAAGTGCATTCGATAAATCTTCCCTTAAAAAGTAGTAAATTTGTGTGATGTAATTCAATCATTACTTCCTAGGGAGCAGGAAAGATGATGGAATTTGATGTCGAAACAACACTGATAAAGCATGTCTAAAATCATTTGTAAAAACTCAATGATACGATATAAATATAATAGATATGCATTAGTCACCTCTTACTTCTGAGTGCGGAGGAAGTTCAACAAGCAATGCTTAAATAATATTGGATACGGCATTTGATTTAGTATACCATAAATAAATGAACATTTAAAAAAATACTCAAACTGATCATACCCTAAAATTAGTCTCTTACAGACGTGGATACGTCATCAATACTAGTACCTACATAATATGTATAAATATTGTAAAATTAAATTTAATAAATTATAATTATAACAAATGCTTTGTATGAGTTTAACACTAAACGAACATTGTATAGTTAATGAATTAAATATTGTTATATTATATTATTATAATGAGAAAAAGTTTATTTGGAAGACTGAAACAGTAACTAACGGCTGTGTCGTTTGGATTGTTTGAACAAAAAATTATCGTAAAATTATAAAATACATACCTGTAGGGCACGTCTATCGTTTATTTTTATAAGTCTTTTACAAAACGTATTAGCGATATTAGCATGATGTAAGCCGTATGAAATATGTATTAGGAATGTTGAAGAATGTAGAGGATATCCCGATAACCATAAATGAATCTTTTAAACAGGTTTAAATATTTTATGGCGCAGGGATGTGAAGTGTAATCCGCATCAGAAACTAAAGTAATAGTGGAGTCAATTAGATCGAATAGACAAATATCCATTTATAAATCATATAAATTAAATTTTACCTCCAAGTAAGGGAATGATGTGTTTGTGTTTTGGGTGCTATTCAACGATATTAATAGAAACCATACACAGAAATACTTATTTAGATACCAGACGATAATAATGACTTAACTTTATGACTTTAGCTAGCTAATGAAGTACCAACGTAATTCATATTAAAGTTACTATGCGAGTGCTTCGTCAGTGTTGTATTCTCTTAAAAATATTTTTAACCATTTTGTAACACAAACGAATCAAAAGCTGGTGATTTAAAATTCCATCTTAAACGTGAAACCTGAACCACGTGTCATATTTTATTATATGGGACGGATTTTATGATGCGATCTAAGATTTATTTATTAAGATAATTTTATGATACTGTATGCTTGATAAAATATTTTGATATTATAAAATAATTACAATTTAAAGTCAATATAGGTAGAGCCGATTTTAATAACCTAACTACAGTTAGTGACAAACTTACTAGAATTTTGTTGCTCAGATATTTTTTTGTTCTTTGGCCATTGGTCTAAAGTAACACTATCTTTATCTTACATGTATAGGTTATTTAAACTTTGTCTTTAAAAACAATCTAAATCACGCCTTGTAAATGCCGCATCCAAACACCAAAACATTTCTTTTCACGACTCCGTGTCAGTGATTTTATCCGATTGCCAGTCATGCACCCTAACGAACAGTCTCCAGTTTTTGTACCACAGGTACAAACCTGTAAGATTTTGTTTGTTTTGCCTCGCCTATTGTTACGGTGTTTTGGTTGTTCATGGGTTTCCTTTTGTAAGGCGTATAAATGGAGGGGTTTTGTTTTAATTTAGTTGGATTGGAAGAGGGTGAACGAAAGCTTAGATGTGTTGCCAAGTTATGGGTGCCGGGAAACAGGAATCAGTCATATTTGTGGATCAAAATGATATTTCCTTCATGATGTGCTAAGTAAATGAACATGACGACAAAAAAAAATGATTCAATGTTTTTTTAAAAATTTAACAAGGTCATTTTAGTCATATGTAAGATATACCATTTCAACCTTCTTGATTATGCCGGCTGAAATTGCTTGATAATTAACGAGGTACTATTTATTATATTTTCTTCTCTCTTCCTACCTAGTTCTAGTTAATTTTATCCCAACCTTGTTCCCATGTAACACTGTCTGCTCAAAGGGTCTTCAGCCTTCTCTAATTCTGGTGGTCACGATAGATGTTAGGTCAGTTTAGTTTCATATGTTAGTTTTAGTTGTGTATCGGTCAAGCAATATTCGTCGTTGAAGATTTTGTATTGTGACATTACAGTTATTTGCTAAGATTCGGAAATGATTTTAGTCGAAAATCAGTTCTAGGACAGCACGACCTGCTTGGGTAAAAAGAACGCTCTCTTTTCTTTTCTGAGCGGCATCATCTTCATACAGTTGTTCGATTACTAGTGCAGCTTAGTTAGTTGTAAGAGGACTACATATTCTACGACTGTTAAGCATGTTATATGCAGTTACTATGAATTATTATTAGAGTGCAAATAAAAGTTTTCAAATTAATTCGACGTTGACAACTGTAAAATAAATAAGTAAATATTCTTGGACAAGTTACACAAATTAAATCTAACCAAAAGTAAGCAAATAACATGCTTGTGTTATGGGAGTCAATGATTCCAATACATTGAAATATTCTAATAGATAACAGAATAAATTTAATAAACACCCAGATCCGGAAATGTGGATCTAAATGTTCATTACACAAATGCCAGCCCCCGTCGGGAATCGAACCCGAGCCTCACGATTGGTCAGTGTAGTAAAGCGTGTACGCTAGCCACTCGACAAACGAGGCGGTCAACTGTAAAAGTAACTGAAAATTCGTTATAGGGACATAATTTAAACACAAAAATTTGAAAAGCTTCGAAAACTACGAGATAAAAATCTCAAGGCTAAAAGTTGTCGTTTTTGTCTGGAACTTGAGAATTCAAGTGCAATACATTCCTCGTGGAATTTAAAACTACCACTTTAAAGTAACTGACGTCAGGATCCGTTCTCTAATGCCCGGATCCTATTAATTATCAACAAAACGTAATCCAAAAGTTTTAACTAAAAAGCTAAAGCTTTGTTACTTTTGGGCGAACTACGAATTAGTTCGCTCAAAAGTAACAAAGCTTTATTCATATTTTTTTTAAATGTTCAGAGTTAACTATAAAAACGGGCAACCGTAGTTAATTTACTTTTGGTAAAAAAAAGAAACGACGCGTTTTTTGAATATAGGAACCGGTCATAAATTCTACGATTATATTTGGCTAAGCTTTAAGGTAACCCTTTAATTAAGGTATGTGACCAATAATTAAAATAACACGTTATAATGATTAAGTAATACGATTGTGACTAAGTTCAACATTTGGATATAAACAATTTCAAACATTAGATTTTTTTCTAAATCACACAAGTTCTTGCTTTTATTTTTATTTGATGAAACAGCAAACAAGCACAGGGTTAAGTAGGTTTGCCAGATCACCAAACCTAAAAGCCGGACAGTCCAGCCAATTTGGCCGGACTGAGTCCGGGTTTAACCGGACGCCTGGCAACGCTAGCTATAAGGATGGTAAAAGATAACCGTCGCTTGGAGACATCAAAGATGTTGTAGGTGCGTCGCTCTTCTGTGTCCGAGCTTGTTTAATATTAGTTTCTTTAGTTCTAAGGGCAACAATGGGAATCGATACCAAAATGCCACTTTAAACGATTGAACATTCAAAGAAATATTTGTTTTTTGTTCAAAAAACTGTGTTATCTAAGTGATAGTTCCTTATATTAAAAATGCAAAATTCTGTCTGTCTGTCTATTACCTCCGTGTGTGTAAGGCCCGAGTAAAAAAAATAAAGTTATGATTCTACTGACGAATACAACTATGTAGTAGCCTATTTCCAAAACCCAACCAACCACACAAAAATGCCAGATTAAAAAACCAAAGATAAATAGCCAGGCTAAAAAACCAAAGATAAATAAGTTGTCTGTATTTTGTCTGTAAGTTCGGAATTCAAGTGTAATGCATGCCATGTTGTTAAGTGCACTCTCAAGGGGTTTGAAACTCCCACTCAGGACCAATTTGCGATAGAAACCCCTTTTTTGTTCCTCTGTTTGGAAACAATCGGAGCTCCTTCAGCGGCTGGATTTCTGGGTAATTTCAGACTATGAAAAAACGTTGATTACCTGGTTTATAATTTGTCACAAGGGGAAATTGTGTTACCAAAATTACTTTAAGCGTAGAATAGATTTTCGTTTAAACTTCTCTATTATAGTTCTTTAATTGATTTTTGAATAAAAGTAACTTATGGTTGAACTTTGGTCAATAACTATCAACAAACAAATTTAGTAAAAATCAGTTATAGATCGGTTTAACTATGAATATATATTACAATATATATTTTTACATCGAAAGTGATAGCATAAGATATCGAAGAAAAAGACGGCACTCCTGACGGTAAGGTACATTTTGTTATAGCGCCAGGAATAGGTAAGGTGGTGGAACCCTACCCTTGATAAGTCTTGGTAGGTGGGATAGTCTTGTTGATAAAGACCCATTTAACCTGTTATAGTCTCCTACTAGCTGCCAGGCAGGTAGACAGATAGTCTATTCTACACAGGGGACTAGCACGGGGCTAATAATTGATCTTGTTTGATTTCTTCTTATAAAAATGGCCTACAATTATTTGGAACACAATTTAAATTTGACAGCTTTTGTTAATTAATAATTTGTATTATTGTTACAGGTAAGCAAATTTGATCAGCAACTATTAAGAAGTGTGGAGTAAGTTTTCTTTAAGAATCTTAACATACGTGAAGTAAGTCAGTCGATGCATTCTAAATTTAAAATCGTAGGTCTAGGATGCATCTTAAGAGTTAACGGTATCCCTAGCACGAACAATTTTCGACTTCGAGTAGATATACTATCTATATTATTATTATCGATAACCAAAAAAACTACATAAACAATGTGGGTAAGGAAAATTCTAGACATTATTATGTCATTCGACTAAATGCACTGTGATTTCCGCTTTTTCGACACTAAAAAATACACTTATGCTACACTTACACCACAATGTTACACGCTGGAGTGTTGTTGAACGGAATTACACTTTTCGCTTTGCTAAGCCTAACGGAAAATCATAAGCTAGTTGAAGAAAGATATAAAATCACGCTACGCCCTCCATATATGGTACAAGTGATTGTGAAATCATCAGGAACTGTAACAGTAATTTACGCATGTATATAAATTTAAAACGCAATCATTCAAACATCACAAAATGTCTGGCATATATTAAAACCCATTTATTCATTCGTTCATTCCGGGCTCCAAATATGTTTTACTTTTAAACCAAGCAGCTCGTAAGTTGTACCAGGTGAGTGTCACTTTGTCACTATCACCGTGACCAAACTCGGTTGTTTTTGAAGATTCGACCGGATTTAAAAAACTAAAAAAACTACATTCCCTATTTCTGTGCGAAGAATCGACCAGATTTATAAAACTATTTTACCTATTATTGCTGAAACGTAATTTAACAAAGTTAATTAATATTAAAAGTCGCAATTTAACCTTACAGCCCGTCTTCAGATAACGAAATCATTAATGTCATTGGTGTCCAAATGCGACGTAAATTATGTAATGATGGTATTCCACTCATTTAATACCTTTGTCCAGTGTATATTATCAAATATATTGGTAATTTTTATTCTATACACTGGCAACAATGAAATTTAATCAATTAGTTTTTTTAGCTGGAAGGATTTCTTGAAATATATCAAATATTTCAATCAAAATGGCTGGAAATTATAAAAAAATCTTAGACAAAGATATTGAACGAATGGTGTTGGTATCTGTTAAAGCATTTGATAAAATTTTGAACGTAGAAATTGGACAGTTATTTGACGAGTGGTATACCACCCAATCACCAGGAAACTAGTATGCTTGTTTGCCCTAACAATTCCGTAAATAATCCAAACTTGGTTAAAGTAATCCTTGTGTTAATTACTGATAAAAGTGATCGATCGACAATCAAACGTTAATTACGATTAAAAGCGATTTCGATAATTACAATCGCAACATTATTTTCTTCACGTACAGCCTAATCTTTTTAAAAGATTTGATTAACATTTGAATAGGGGATATCTATTGTTACTCTTGAGAGTTTTGGTTTGAGTATCCCAATATTTTTCAAGTGAACAAGCAATATTATAAGTAGTAAAATACATTGTGTATATCACTTTTTTAAAATTGACTTTTATTCTTGTGTTGTATTCATGTTGCATTAAAATTTCAAAGATATACTGGGATGATACAGTTAGAATTTTGATTTTTGTTCTCAGGGAAACTCTTGAACCTAAGTTATAAATTGCCGTATCGGCTCTCTTTAGTAACTCTAGTATAGGATTTGCTTCGGCAGAACTCCCCCTGAGAAGAATTCCATACGACATGATGCTGTTAAATGTACCATGTCTTTATCATGTCATGTAATTGGTGTTAAAATGCTGTACAGAACCCGACTTATTACAACGCCTTAGTTATTTTGGCGCCATATCTTCAATGCTCGCAATTGTCGTGTTTTCTATTGCTAGATGATATGGAAGCTGGTAGAATAGCGCCTGTGGTCTGAGACCTAAACCATATGATAGCGATATTGTGTCTATTTCGCCATAGGTAATTTTATCTTGTATCTAACTAGTCCTTTTTAAATATTTATCTTAACCCAAAAACTTCAAGTATATTTATATTTCTGTAAATGAGAAATGACAGTCTTAATAAAAAATGAAAATTTAAAATCGCATTTCGTGACCATAATAACAAATGACGGCGGTCCTCTCCACACCTTATCTAAATCCTCAGACTGTCAGCGATTATGCACTAGGGCTATCACCATTATCAGGAAGATTTTATTATTATCATATCAATTTGAAATTTAGATTAAAATTAGTTCTGTTGTCTTTCCATGATATACAAATAAATATGCAAATAATGATAATTTCCTTACTATCAACTTAAGCTTATTTTTATTATATACTGTAAATTTTAAACGTAAAACTATATATTATTGGTTGCGGCTTCTCCCCTTCCGATACGTATATTCTGCTAATTTAACTAAGCAGTGATTAATTATAAACACGTAATGGAGGCTGCAAATATTAGATGTACATACGTTTCAATAACTTAAAGGTGACAACCCTGTTAAGGACACGTTTTTTCTTAACCACAATCTGAGCTTATCGGAGCGCCTGCGCATGTCCCTGCTATCTTTTACGAAGCATAATATTTGGGTACTTGAGCTTTGTTGACGTAAAAGTTTATAGAAGTGCCATCGAAAAATCTGGCTTCATTTAAAGTACTTGCACGTGGGTAAAAATTAAAAACTGATTTCGTGAGTTAGCAGGCTGTGTTATGGATAATGCTATTATTTTTGCAAGGTTTAAGGCCTCTGTGGTCTAGCGGCCCGGCGTCGGACTTGACATCTTGATGTTCCGGGTCGGGCAACAAAAAAAATTGAAAATGTATATTTTCAATTTTCTTATATAAATAACGTTGTCCGAGATTGGATATGTGCCCAGTTGTCGATAGGCTTGCCAGCTTTCACATTGTGGGACTTGGTGTCTTCGGCTAGTCGTGGGTGCTTTGCTTATGTCCCTGCCTACTTCTTCCGAGATATGGGCGTCAAGATACTTTACTTCAATTTTATTTTACTTGCAACTTTTGAAAAGATTGAGATGAAATTTATTATGATGTAGTAAGATTATACTACTTACTTAATTAATTAATTAAGGTTTTAAAATGAATTTGTATCTATTATAGTTAAAAAAATACATATATTGTAGACCAAATTCCAGCAGATTTAGTAATTACACTACTTTTTAGATCATTAAATATAGACAAGCTCAATGATTCCCTGATGGTGACAATAAAGCTCGGTGAAGTTGCATAAAATCGCGAGATAGCAACAATTTAGTCATTCAAAAAAAAAAAGATGGTGACAAATATACGTGTCGCCTGAAGACATAAGATGTTAATAGTGCGCTAAAATCCTAAGACTGGGATGCTGACCATTTAGATTTACACATGATACATACTACATGTAACTATCATTGAGTATCGTGGAACAAGACATGCGTGCTAAAGGTCTTGAAGGCAAGGATGTAGAAGGATATAGCAGCCTGGGTAATTTTTTTTCTTTCTTTAAAAATTGTGTAAATTTAACCCAAGCACACAGCAAGTGCTAATAAAAATACATTGAAGGATGCAGAAGACCGTGCAAAGTGGAGACGAAAAATGTGGAAAGCGGATCCTGGGTTTCTTTGCTTAAAGAGCAATCGGGACCAAAGCTAGGATAATGATTATGAAAGCATCGGCACATCCCGATGTTACAAACAATTAAAACCTCAGTACAAATAAAAATATTTATTATTGTTCATTATTTTTAAAATCTACCTTTTATTTTGAAGCACAACTCTATTCCATTCTTGTCTCTTCAAACGAACCCTCGGGCTGTCTTATCTCTAAATCGTCTCAGCGTATTTTTTGTAAATTATTTTAAAGCAAAATAAAGGTAAACAGGACAAAGTGAACCCATCCGGTGCTATTGTTTGGTCGGATCTGAAGGACTTGAGGAAATGGTTGGAGGTTGTTTAGAGTTTGAAATCAATCGGGTTGCGAAATTCGGTAGTGCTTTACTGTATGTACCCATTGATAATGGTAGGTAAACAAGCAGACGGATTTCCTGATGGTAAGAAATTCGCGCCGCCTAGATACACCAAAGGTATTATTACTTACTTATTATTGTAACTTAACAATTAATTAATGTACCCTTATGTTCCCCGTGTTGGTCCGGGCTCCTTTGTAGAATAGACCATCTGCCTTCCCTGCAGGCAGCTCGTAAAAGGCGAGCATAGGCACTAACACCGTGACATCTGACTGGGTGGTAGAGTTTAGCAGCGACTCACCCGGATTGGTACCACCGCTTTACCTATTCCTGCCGCCATAACGTCATGACGTTCTGGTTCGGAGGGTAAGGTAGCCGGTTAGCTTACTTTTGCTCGAGGCCTAACATCCAGGTCTCAGGTTGGCAACGCACCATCACCAACTTTGGTGTCTCTAGGCGGTGTGAATTTCTTACCATCAGGAAATCCGTCTGCTTGTTTGCCTTCCTATAATATATAAAAAAAAGAGCACAGTGCTCAGCCCGAGTCTGGAGACCAGACAACACCCTCGCATAATACCTCAGCGATTTGATCGTGGATTCTGTGGATCTCCACGTTACCCCACAAAAAGTATTTTTTATGTTCTCATTTGTTACATTTATAAATCCATTATTACTATACTTTCCATATTTACTATGGATTTAAAAACATGTTAAACCAGATATTATATTATGTTATTATGAAAATTAAAAAAAAACCTGTTACTCAAATATGTTCAAACGCCGTCGGAATGTAGACAAACAAGAAGGCAGTGGAACATAACATTTGCAAAAAACAGACTAAGGGCTATTTGTCCAGTGATTTATGGCCGCCCAGGGTGGACTCCCGAGAAATAGTTTAATTAGTAATGTCGTATATGATATATGACCTATGGAGTCATTTAAATGACGTTTTACGACTGTTGGCGATGAATGGGACGGAATAGGAATTGATTTAGGGTTGCCGCCCACAGACTTTATGTAGGATCGATTATAGCGGTAGGTCTAGCGGTTCAGTTGTTGGACTTGACTGCTTGAGGTCCCGTGTTCGAATCCCGGGTCAGGCAACAAAAAGAAAATTGGATTTTTCCGATTTTCTAATAAAAAAAACTTGTTTGGGATTAGAAATGTGCCCGGTTGGTGATAGGCTTGCCACCTATCTCATTGTGGGACTTAGTGTCTTCGGCTAGTCGTGGGTGCCCTGGTTGTGCCTCTGCCTACTTCTTCGGGGATATAGACGTGAAAATGCTTTTTTTATGTAGCAGTTTTCCCCGTGTTGATCTGGTCTCATTTTGCGTGGATTTAGACGTGAAGATGCTTTTTTTATGTAGCAGTTTTCCCCGTGTTGACCTGGGCTCATTTGCAGAATATACAATCTGCTTTCCTGTGAGGCTCCTCGTAAAAGGCGAGCATAGGCTTACCGTCACTAGCACCGCCTTATCTATTCCTCCCACCATAACGTTAGCACTTGCCGTTGATGTGTTCCGATTCGGAGGATAAGGTAGCGGGTACATTTACTCTCGACGCCTAACCTAACACAGTTTGGCAACGCACCATTACCAACTTTGGTGTCTCTAGGCGGCGTGAATACGTTACCATCAGTTATTCCATCTGCTTATTTGCCTTCCAATATCATAAAAATGAAAATTATAAAATAAATGAGTAGATAATCTAATGTACGACTTAGCACAGTTGCAATCATGACGCTCTATTTTTCTGCAACAAAATTGGGACCATCTACGAGTATGACCGGACGTGGGCAGTAGTCCTTACTTTAAGAAAACAAGTGAGGTTTTTAGTTTTTATGCTATTTACAATTTCCAAAACAGAAAGACCGTAATTAAATTATGTGTTACCTCAAAACAGGTGCTTTTCGACTGCTTCCAATTAAGTTCGATCAAGATCCGATCAGATGGTTTTTAAACTGCACTTAATGTTGTTAATTAGATGACAAAGTCCCAAATTCCTTTTTTTAGTTTTACTTCGTTTAAATTATACGAAATACACTGATATGTATAAAAGTGTCTTTATAGTGTCATAATATATGAAAATATGTTATTAATTAAGATACCATGGCAGTGAATGGAATAAATATACTCATCAGAAACTAGCTTAATTTAATTTTTAGCTCTCTCGCAGAATTCCATAAAGGTAGTGGGATGAGAAGAAGCTTGTCCAGGGTCAATTAAATATTTTTTTTGTTTAAATTGGTTTATCTATTTCAAAGTCAAAATTGTGTCATGGGATATTGAGTGAGTCATTTTAAATTTCAGTTATGTAATCTTCACTACGCTAAACGAACAAAATAACTTCGACCACACATCCCTAGACATAGTGATTCAGTTAGCTCAACCTAAATTTAAATTAGAAGTATGTACTACCACAAAATATAGCCCGATATATTTTGTGGTAATACTGTCAGATAAAATAGGTTGACCATATTTATGTTTAAATTTAAGACAGTCCTGAAAAAATTAAATATTAATATTTTCTGTCTTTTAATCATTTAAACAGCGGCAAATGGAATTTAAATGCGCAATATTTAATTCAATTTAATCTAGATTGTGCCGACAGAATTAACATTGCTATCTATTATTTTTATATAATTAGCATTGCTTTTAAAATCCAATGCTAATTATATAAATTAGCATTGCCTAAAAACCATGCTAATTGTTAAATTAGCATTGCCTTCAAAAACAAATGCTAATCTTATAAAAATACAAAAAAACTGATAAAATTAATCCATAACCCAAAAATAATGGGTGATTACTTTAAAGTTTATGCATACTAATTTTTCTTCCGTTTAAAATGCATGATGCATTACCTTACACATAAGTCATAAAAGCTCAAAATTATACTATATAATTATAATATAGTGTTACAAAGCGCCACTTAATAATATGTAGGTTTAAGTCAAAAAAATAATTAAGTTTTTAGTCATAATAAGTGTAGACAGTTAAAGTACTCAGTAGTTATAATTGTGCTAATGTTATTCGACATTTTGTGGTATGAATATTCAACTTCAAGTTTTCCTTATCACAACGTTTAATATTCGTTAAAATACAGCTTATCTTTATTTTAAAGTTTAAATTTATAATTTAAATCCGATTTGTTAATTAGTTGGGTTTTAGTGGACATATTTGAATTTATGAATTTTTATATTAGTACTAGCTGCGCCCCGCGGTTTCACCCGCGTAAGTCCCAATCCCGCGGGAACTCCGGGATAAAAAGTAGCCTATATGTTATTCTGGGTCTTCAGCTACCTACATACCAAATTTCATCGTAATCGGCTTTGTAGTTTTTGCGTGAAAGAGTAACAAACATCCATACAACCATACATACAAACTTTCGCATTTATAATATTAATAGGATTATACGTACAAAGTTTACTCATATGAAAGCAAGTTTTTGCGTAGGTTATTATTAATTTGAAATTCATAAGGTCGGTAGTGATTCTAAGTAATATATCCAGAATTGTTTGAAATGAAAAATTCACGGCAAACAGAAATCCTTAACCTTCGCACCTTTTATTAATTTAATACAAATTAAGCTACTATGGCTTTAGCCCATAAAATATTTATCACCATATCGTCAGCATTAGGGAAGAGTAATTGGTTCCATTCACAGATACTATAAAAAATATTAAGTGGTGGAAATTCAGCCAAACAACGGCAAGTGTGGTAAAAAAAGGTTTACTAGATAGGTCTAGAAGTTTGTTACTAGATAGCAGTCTCTCGTAGCTCATACCCAACATAGCCAACATAGGCAGCATGGCCATATTGACCAGAGCCCTTACTATAACTTGCTATAGATTTCGTTCGGTAGACGGTAATTTACGAATCGTCTTTTGCGCTTTTGGTCTGAAATTTTAGTACTCATAGTTCCTAGTAGAGGCGCTGTTAAAAGTTTTCAAACAAATAATTTATGAAGACGCTAGCAAGTAAATGCCGTAAACTCGTCTAGTTACTAGTTGGTAGTTGGTAGAAGTCCCCACTACATTTTTTTATTTACTAAGCTAAACTAAAAACAGGCCTTAGATTTGAAGTTAAGCTTTTTTAGTTAAGAATAGCCACCGAAATATTTTATAGGCGTGTAATATTTGGAACGAGAGAAACGAACGGTTGTCCATAACAAGGTTTTTAATACACGTACCACGTGGTGTCAGATCCCGAAAGGCGCAGGCGCCATAAATACAGTGCCTCGTCTGCGCGCGCGCAGGTACGCCCGCCAAACAAGATCGCTCCTTAATATAAAAAAAATCATAACTTATACTTTGAACCTTATGTCTCAGTGTGAAGGTTCACTTTTAATTGTGTTTAAAGTAACGTCATTTCCATAATTCACTTTGGGCTTTCTCGCTTCTGAAATAAAGCTCCTTTTACGGAGTGATACGGACATCACTATTGATAAATGTGACATTGGAATTTCCATTCTTTTGTTCGGGTTTAAAGTTGATATTTCTGTGTGGGTTGATCTTTTTTCTGGTCATGCCAGATTTTTTTGTTTTTTTTTCCTCTTTTTTTTGACAGGACTGGACAAGCGCGCTACGGTGGGTGTTTTGCGGGGTCAGCGAGGATAATAACTGTAAATTACCGTCGTTTGGTTTATTGAAATTCGTTGGACGTGTTCTAATGGGAAAATTTTAGTATCTCGTATGACTGTACGATTTAAGACTGAATGGTATAGTGATGTTACAGATTTAAATGCCTGAGATTTTACACAGTTGATATATTTCATTCACCAAGTTTAAAATGTAAGATTTTGTTTAATAGTAACTTGTCGCTTGGATGGAGAATTTGCTGTCTTGTTTCTCTATATTTGACTAAGGTTTCTTACCTAAGTTTGGACTTCCTCGAAAAAAATCGAAACAAAATATCGTCCATAGACATACACTCAAATTCCGTTCGGATGAATTACTGCCGTATGTGGTAGGTCCATAGATGTGTTTGGAGTTGATACATTTGAAATTGACTTTAAGTTTTTCCGTACGGATTTATTCCTAATTCCACATACATTTGAATTGCAAAAAATCGTACGCAACAAATTCAAACAAATCTATGGACCTGCCACACAAGGCAGTCATTTTTCGTTTCAAAATTTCAGTAGATGTTAATGGATCGCCATTTTGTTTCGAACTTTTACCAGACAAACTAAAAAAAGTTGTCCTATGTTACCCAGAAATATAAGCTATGAAAGAAAATTATTTAAAAATGCTGTCTATTTATGGTAACTAGATCCAGTTGTTTATTGTAATTACAACGAACTTAGAGGGGTCAATTAACATTTAATCTATCATTACGACTCAATTTGGTATAGAAAATGTCGACATAATGATTAAAAGATAATTGACGTTTCTGAGTGCGGTCGTAAATTTACTGAATTTGATTATATACAGTTCCATTTTCTGTAATCGGCTCTTATACTATACTATTGTATTACATACAAACTGAATTGAAATCGTACTACTTAAATAGCCTTAACACCTATTTACACCAAAAACCTGTCCAATCATACACTAGGTACAAATAAGAAAAATAAACTGTAAAAGCCAATCATTTGACAGAAATACAGACTCAAACGTTAACTAGACTCAATCAGGTAGAGCGAGACAACACGACTCCCACCATAAGTGTGAATGTGATAGACGTAATGCACGTAGCTACGTTTACTGTAGTGCTAATGAGACCGGTGGGCTCTAATTGCGTGTAAACACAAACGACATAATAATACCTACTCTATAGATTTATAAGTCTGTGTTCAATTCATTCGTAAATCGGTAATCATTCTAATTTTAAATTAATAGGGTTGTCACAGTGTTCAATTCAATTTATATACAGTGTGTATAATAACTTTAATTTATCTTAAGTCGATATGTCATGCCTCTGATTCCGGGTAATTATCTGAAAATAAGTTAGTATTTATTCGAACAAATTAGTTTTAAATTATATGAAACCAGGTTTTATGATTAAAGTTTCACAATTAAAGTAAGACTCCCATGACTTTAACTACTTTGTATGATGTGATAATTGTAGCTTTATTAACAAAATAATTTCAATTGTTTTGGCATAACATCTCATTTTTAATAATTTGCTGTTGGCTGTTGTTGCCATCAATTCCCATAAGAATTCATTTTTTATTAATGTCATCTATATGTTGGTCCCCAATTTTAATAAAAATGTGAGCCTACAGCTTATCTGTCATTCAGAAAGTAAGAGGTAATCGTCGGTTTTTTTTACTAACAGCATGACCATGACTGAGTGGTAAATTAAAAAAAAATTGGTAACCCTAATTTTTGATGTATTCAACATATTATGTATGAGTTAATAACACTGAGAGCGAAACTCGAGGAAACAGTTTTAAAATAAATTAAAACAAATTACACTCATCAAAATCTGGATTTAATCAACTCAATGACGTCATCCCTAACTACTTCGACTATTTATCTTCGAAACGATATTCGTGACCGAAACCCGTAAAAAAAGGCCCAAGGATCGTTCGTTCTGAGAACTGGACTTGTTAGTATCACCATTTATTACACCACAGGCTGCTCGCACTACCACGTTTTTGCCTAATTTAGGATATTTCTCAATTTTTTATCATTTTAAAAATAATTATAATATAATTAGTATGTTAATAGCATATTTGATTCATATACGCATTTACACTTTTCTATTATTAACTTTAAATTAATTAATAATTACTTTTGTTAGCAAACTATTTCCTTTTAACAAAATGTTTCAGAACTGTAATTAGTAATGAACAGGTATCTGTATTTTATGTTTTTTTTTACAATGTGAGTTGTATTAAAAGATAAGGTACGAAAACTGTTTCAGTTGTAAAAAAGGTTATGAACTTATGTTATAAATAAGCTTTTTTTTATATTATAAATAGTTAAGATAATTATTTTTAGTTTAATTCAATGGAATTTTTAGAGTATATGTAAGTTAGAGTATATAAAAAATATATATCTATTGTAACAGAATAAGAACCAATGATTAGTTTTTTAAGTTAGTAATCATGTGACTATACTTTCTAATGTATATACATTTATTTATTTCGGTGTAATTATTTCTTCAAAAATGTTTTTAGTTTTTTTTAAATACCACAACATAATTAATTGGTACTAATACATAAAATGCATTTTTTTTAGTTATCCTTGTTTTTGAACTTACCAAATTGAAAAAATATGTCCTCTGTTAAATGATTACATGGATCCCCTAGTATTCACCGGACTCGCAATCACCGATTGAAAAGTCAATTATTATTATTTGCTGTTCATTGTAAAGCGTTCCAGGTATATTGCCTAAAATATATTGTAGCCACGTTGTTGAATGGTTTTGTGTGTTTTATCTGAAACTTAATATTACATTATGAAATTTTGTACCAGACACACATTTGACTCTCTAAACCACCGTCATTTTCAGGTTGTTTCATTACCAGATAGCTATCGGCCAATATTAATAATCAATCCTAATCCAAAACTTGCTGTCCAAGATTGATATTTTGATCCATTTTTATGTTATCGCTTGCCAATAACATATCTGCGGACAGGATAAATATGGCAATTAAGTATAGGCCGGCGGATACGCAGCTATCTAGATTGCTTGAAATCCATCTTTAGAGAAATATTATTAACATTGGCCGTATAGCAACATCATTTTGGGTATACCTTAGATGGCTTTCCTGGTGACATGGAAAACATGTTGTCAACAAACGAGGTTGAGAATGAGGTTGAAATGTTACAGGTTTTCGGTAACTAAGTGGGCTACTTCACTACTCGTTTCGGAATTCTGGTGGCAGCTAAAGTTAATGTGCCGATATTAACCTGAATGATCCCGTTGCAGGAGATCACTTAGTCTGACTGTGAAATGATCTAGTATACCTGAAACTGAATAAAACATTTGATAGGTGATGGAGTCGTCACTTCCCCATGCCATTAAATATCCTAAAATTATCGCAGAGAAGGAGGTGGTTGAGAAATCGAGTCGATTCTCAGTCCGTTTGTATATTTTATTTATTAAAATATATTAAACTTAAATGTTGAATGTTCTTACAACAAAATATAACGTTTGGTTTACTAAATGGTAATTGTTAAAGTGTTTCTTCTTTAATTGAAATTAATAATACAGAACATACAGTTTCAAAATTCGAGATAATAAAAAGTTTGGAATTCAAAGCTTTTAAGGATCTCATTTACATACGAACATACAAGTCCGTAACCAGTTGGGGCAATTGGAAAAAGTTTTATGACTTTCAATTACAGGTATTAGGTAACTGGTAATTAGGTTCAGGAACATATAAGCTTTAGACCAATTAAAGATCGCGATTCCTTTATGGCCCGAGAGCTTTGGGACACCGGACGTGCGTGATTTTATTAACTCATGGTACCGTACTCGTAGGATAGTTTTAACACCAATAACGTGTGACTTATGGCCAATATTAAAAATGTGTCTCTAAAGATAGATTTCAAGCAATCTAGACAGCTGCGTATCCGCCGGCCTATCCTTTATCTAATTGCCATATTTATCCTGTCCACAGATATGTTATTAAAGAAAGAAAGAAAGAAAATTATTTATTTGCGGAAATATGTGTGTAAATGAGATGTTACAAAAA
>NJDD01000719.1:185501-213587 GCA_002245505.1 Calephelis nemesis
GTAGAATAGACCATCTGCTTTCCTTGCCAGGCAGCTCGTAAAAGGCGAGCATAGGCTTGCCGTCACTAACACCGTGACTTCTGACTAGGTGGTAGAGTTTCGCAGCGACTCACCCGGATCGGTACCACCGCCTTACCTATTCCTGCCGCCATAACGTCATGACGTGTTCCGGTTCGGAGGGTGAGGTAGCCGGTAAACTTACTTTTGCTCAAGGCCTAACATCCCGGCCTCTGTTTGGCAACGCACCATTACCACCTTTGGTGTCTCTAGCCGGCGGGAATTTCTTACCATCAGGAAATCCGTCTGCTTGTTTGCCTTCCAATGACATAAAAAAACGTACCTTGTATATAATTCAAAGCAATCATTCATCATCATTATCAATATGATCATGATAAGTGACAACAGCTGACGTCCACTGCTGAACATAGGCCGCCTCACAAATTTCCAAAGCGATCGAACGGACGCAGACTACATACAGAGGCTCCCCTCCAACCCTCGTCACATCGTCTATCCATCTAGTAGAGGACGTTTGACGGTACGTGGTCTCATCTTTTTAAATATTTCAGTTACAGATTTGGTTTTATTTGTGTTTTCTTATATTTATGGAAGGTAGAGAACAAGTATGCAGCGTTGTGCGTCATATTACTTAAACTTTTTGAAAATAGTCCTTTCAGTCATGACTAATTATAGTATTTGTATAATCAGTTATCTGTATATCTTTATATATATAATTCTTCTGTGAGTGTGTATGTCAATGAACTCCTTTTAGACGGCTAGACCGATGTTGATGAAAGTTTTTGTGCCTGTTCAAGGGAATTCGAGAATGGTTTAGATTCACAATTTGGTCTCCTGGAATTTTTTTTTAATTAATTTTTTAATAATAAGTTGTTGTTGATTTTGGAATGTTTCACATCGGATCCGACAGACTGCGCTACTGTCGAACCATTAATGTCAAGCGATATGAAGTTTGCTGGGTCAGCTAGTTTATATATATAATAATAAAAGAAAGTCGTGTTAGCTTTACTATTCATAACTCAAGAACATTTGGCTGAAAATTGATAGGGTGGTTCCTTAAAGCCAGGAGACAGACAGGACACTTCCGATTCCCATTCGACTATGTGTGACGGTGGGGTCGACTAGGTAAAACATTTTATTCTTCCATTCAAACTGAACGGTTGAAACGTTCGCCGGACCAGCTAGTATATTCAGAAAAGAACGAAAACCGGATCGAAATTATCCGATACCGAACCTTCAATATAAAATATATTCTTAAAGTACACACACGATAAGCTATCAGAGTCAAATGGACAACATGTGTTTAATATTTTGGCCAACATCCATCATCGCTGTCCAGGGGATTAAGATATGGAGATTCGTCGAGATTAACCATATTTGGGTGGGGATTTAGGTGTGGTACTTGGGAAATGTGCAGCTGTTCACCTGGACATAGAGGTTTATAGATGTTTAGATGCCTAACCTAAAAATGACTGGAAAAGAGCGACTGGTTTGACGGTAACAAAAAGGACGTTTGTAGAGATGAACTCTGCAAGAAGTGCATGCAAAGCATTGTGCCTATCTTTGCCTTTTATTAAAACATGCAAGCAAAAAAATAAAATAAACGATTTAAATACGTATTTCTTCGAATTAAAGAGAAAAGTTTTCAAATTTAACTTGATAATGTGCTTTGTCTAATAGTAACATGAGAAGTACGATATAAATATTGCTTCTCAATTCAAAAAAATCAATTCAAATTTAGAATGATGTATTCACACTCATGCGTAAGAAAAAGAAGTTCGATTTTAATACTGCTTCGCAATTAAAAAAGTTTTTAAAATGAAATTGAGAATGTGTGTTTGTTTAAAAGTAATTATCTTGTTACTTACACGTGTAAAAAAGAGAAGATTTTGATAGATATTGCTTCGAAATAAGAACAAAAGTTTCTAAATTCAATTTTAAAATATTATTTTTGAAGATAGTAGACATACTTCTAGGCTTTTCTATCCGCTGTCTTGAACTGAAACATTTTTTAGATTTTAACAAATTCATTTGTATAGTTTTATTATACGTGATATAACTCAAACATTGCTTTAAAAGAAATCAGAAGAGAATAAAAAATCTCAAATATTGAGATTGAAAAAACAGTCATATATTGTTGTGATATACGAACGGATTAGTAACTGACTATGCTATATTGATATGTTGATTTCTGATTTAGGCAACTCTAGAATTAAAAGATTTTATTACCTGTCCTTGGATAAGTTGATAAAAATGTAATTAATTGATAATCTGTGCAGTTTTTAATCCGTGCTTTCCAAAATACATCTGCGATTAAAATAATCGACAACAGGAAAAACATTGCATTTCTGAATTTTCCATTTATTATTGAATATCTCAATTATTAAGGCCCCATACTCAGTCAGCCAGAAAAGCCAATCACCGCGCTCCCCCGTTCCATGATTACTATGAACAATGGCGCTCTAAAGTAAACGTCTTAAGCGACAAATCACTATTTTTGACACTATAAAAGTAATTTGAAAAAAAGTATAAAAACTGAAACACTTATCTTTTAGGTATAGTACTTATCTATGTTTATGTTAAATCTGGTGTCGATATTTTTACAATTAAAGTAGACAGAAAGCAAAAGCTTTCAAAAAAGGATTAACTTTTTGATTATTTTCTATCGAGCAAAGTGAAATGAATCGTGTTTTAGAAACACTAGTCTAGTAAAGCATATTCATGTTAATCTTGTGTATTTTTGTCAGCAAGATCCATGATTGCTTTGTATGAAAAAAAAAAACAGTAAACTGCTGACGTATTTTAGCGTATATGGCCCCTTAACGGATTTAGTTGAAATTCAGTCAATCTACCCGCTACCCTACTTTCCAAGGCAGAAAACAACAATGACCATCATTGTTATGGTGGTAGGAATAGGTAATATTTCATCATTATCGTTGTTGTAAAATAATATATAAATAGTGTTTCCATCATCAAACATTACTTCTTTAACAAATCTATACCTTGTATAAACATATTTTAAGTGCGAAAGTCTGTATATCTGTATGTTACGCTTTCACGGCTAAATTGCAAGACCATTTTTGATAAAATTTGATATGCATATAATTAAACACTCGAGTTCTATGGTAGGCTACTTAAGTAAAACCAAAATAATTAATGAGAGATGAAAGCTTTCCGTGAACGAATTCTACGCTGACGAAGTCGCGGGTAAACACTTAGTCTTATTAATATTATAAATGCGAAAGTTTGTATGTTTGTTTGTTTGTTACACCTTCGTGTAAAAACAGCTCAACCGATTATCATGAAATTTGGCACATACATAGAGGGTAACTTGATTAGCACATAGGATAGTTTTTATCCCGAAAAAAAATTCTGTGGACAATTGATCACGCGGGCAACAGCAAGTGGATTATATTTTGCCAATAAATCAATGACTGCCAAGTTTCACAGCTACAGCCGTCAGTAATCGGTCGCGGTAGTACCTTGTAAGTATCAAAACATATTTATTTTCCGAGGATCATTAACGGAGCGTTAATTAAAACTGACGTTAATGATCGTTATCTTTTACATTAGTTGCGTGTATGTTACATGAATGGTCGATGAAGATGATGTCAGCATAGACACTAAAAACAAATTAAAAAACAAAGCCAAGTGCTTAAAACTTTTTTTTAATAAATAACCAAGGGAAATATGTAATGCAGTAAATATTTCATTATCATCATCAGCCGGAGGACGTCCACTGCTGGACATAGGCCTCCCCCAAAGAGCGCCACAAGTCACGGTCACCAGCCGCTTGTATCCAGCAACTCCCGCAACTTTGACCAGGTCATCAGTCCACCGAGTGGGAGGTCGTCCAACACTACGTCCTCCGGTGCAGGGCCGCCACTCGAGAACCTTTCTTCTAATTTATTTATTTCTCTTAAACAAATTAGATATTATGCTGCGCTGTGGTCAAATTAAGACAAATTACACAAATTGATCTTACCACAAAATTAGCAAATGACATAAAAGTAAAAAAACATCCCCACGCCCACATTACCGAAGAAGTTAATAGAGGTACAACCAGTGCACACACGAATAGTCAAAGATAATGTGATAGAGTGGCATACCAATCGACAACCGGGCACATATCCAATTCCGGGCGACGTTATTTTTATAAGAAAATTAAAAATTATATGCTTTCGTTATGGATTTTAGCTAACGAAATTAAAACACAGAAATACTTAAATGAATACCATTATAAATTTAATATAAATAAAATACATCAAATTGCAAAATCATAAGGACCGAAAGCAAACAACTTGTTTTTTTTTAAATTTATGTATTTAGACACAACGAAGTTACGTGTATAAAATAGAGGGTAATATGTACGAGAATTACAAGTGTTACAAAATTTTCCATGGTTCATTAACGAGGCGTTAATTAAAACTGGCGTTAATGATCCATATCTATTACATTAATCGTCTTCATTTTAATCTTTCATGTTTCCCAATTTGAGTCTAGGAAACGAGGCTTTTGGACTCTTCTACTACTTACTAACACTATCTTCGACATCCATGGTGAGCCCATTGATATAGCATACCATCTACTTTTATGTATTTAAAAAATAATAATTACTTGTTGCTTTTTATATACTTACTTAATGAAAAACAGTATCTTCACGCCCATATCCCTGAAGAAGTAGGCAGAGTCAAAACCAGGGCACCCACGACTAGCCGAAGACACTAAGTCCCACAACGTGATAGGTGGCAAGCCTAGCGCCAACCGGGCACATTTCCAATCCCGAGCAAGATATTTTTTAAATTAGAAAATTTGAAAACCGATTTTTTTATAGTCCGACCCGGGATTCGAACCCAGGTTCTCATGAAGTCAAGTCCAACACTTAGACCGCTAGACCACAGAGGCGACTTTCTTAATGAAAAATTGCTAATCCTTTTAAATATAAATAAATTTATGATCACCAAAATATAATGGACTCTAACTAAGCTCTTTAAATGAGATTAAAAAAATGTCCACCCATGCAAAGCCAGGACGGACTGGTAAATAAAAATATATTCCTAGATTAACCAATACGGCAAACTCTTACGAACGTGAAAAAATCAGCAACTGGATAAGTTAAAGCTGTGACCTTTCTTTGAATCTTCGTACAAAGGAGTAGGCGGATGAAAGGACTTTGATTACGTCACTTGTTTAATCCCCGCGAAAGTCTTTCTTTAACTGGAAACTTGGATATTAATATTGAGATGCTAAAATTAAAATATTAGAATCTATATTTGATATTCCTCCAACTTTCGTATCTCTAAGTTAAGTAAAATAAGTAAGTATCTTAACGCCCATATCCCCGAAGGTGTAGGCAGAGGCTCAACCAGGGCACCCACGGCTAGCCCAATACAATAAGTGTCTTTGTCTAGGCTAGCCAAAGACACTAAGTGCCAAGCCTACCGCCAATCGGGCTCGTATCTAATCCTGGGCAACGTTAATTTTAATAGAAAATTGAAAATATACATTTTCTATTTTTTATGTTGCCCGACCCTTTAGAATTCAAGTCCGACGTCAGACCGCTAGACCACATAGGCGATAAGCTTAATACTTAGTTCCAGATGTAACCAACACGAATTTATTTTGATAGCCTACACGCCTGGCTACACCGATCAACCGCTAGGTTCGGGTTCGATTCCCGACGGATGTAGGTATTTGTGTGACAAATATTTAGATGTCTGCATTTCCGGGTCTGGCTGTTTATTAAATTTATTCTAGTATCTTTTAATTATGTATCACCCATAATAATAGCATATCATTTGCTTAATTTGAAGTTAGATTCAATTTGATGATGAAATATAGATACGAGGGCCAAACTGAAAGTTTTTAGAACTGGCAACTTAAAAGCATTATATTTAAAAAAATAAGTTTAAATTTTGAAAATAGAACTCTTTACCAATAATATTGAGTATACATTTCATTCATTTGTCATTTGTTTTACGATTTGGCGGCAAATTGAAAATTGTCTGTGCACGTCAGAATGAATTTAAGCCGAGAAAATTTTCGTGCAATGTTTTTTTATGACTTTCGATGTCGTATAAGTCAACAAGAAAGTTATGATAGACTTCTATTGGCTTTTCACGATGAAGCCCCATCTCGTGACACAGTTTACAACTGGTTTAATGAATTCAAACGTGGTCGAACTAATCTCACCGATGATTTGCGTGAGGGACGGCCTTCTACAGCGACGACTGAAGACAATATCAGTGTTGTGCGGCGTATGATAGAGACTGATAAAAGAGTGACCTATCAGCAGATTCGGACAAGTCTAGGCATAGGTATGAGTCAAGTGCACAAAATCCTCCATGAACATTTAGCGGTCAAGAAGCTTTGTGCCCGCTGGATACCGCATAATTTGACCGAGGCTCAAAAACTCCGCCGTGTTGATTGGTGCCGAGAAATGATCCAAAAATTTAACGGAGGTGACTCAAATGCTGTGTTCGACATACTAACGGGTGACGAAAGCTGGATTTACTGTTATGATCCGGAAACCAAAAGACAGTCTGCTCAGTGGGTGTTTCCTTCCGAAGAGTTGCCAACTAAAGTGAAGAGAGGTCGAAGTGTTGGAAAAAAGATGGTGGCCTCGTTCTTCGGAAAGACAGGTCATTACGCGACAGTTGTCTTAGAGGATCAGAAAACGGTTAATGCAGAGTGGTACACTAACAACTGTTTGCCACTTGTCTTGGAAAAAGTTCGAGAGAAACGACCTCGCAGCAGGATCCTCCTTCATCGCGACAATGCCTCGTCGCACACCGCCAGGCAAACGATCGACTATTTGGCGACCTCAGACGTGGAATTACTGGGTCACCCGCCGTATAGCCCCGACCTCGCACCCTGCGATTTTTATTCCCGAAAATAAAAGAAAAACTTCGAGGAAAAAGTTTTATGGACGCCGAAGAAGCAGTGGCTGCGTTTCAAAACGCCGTCGAAGAGACCCCTAAGGCCGAGTGGGCAAGGTGCTTTTCTCAATGGTTCTATCGAATGCAGCGATGTATTGATGTAAATGGACGCTATTTTGAAAAGTTATAATAAAACTAATAACTTGCTAGAATGCTTAGTTTTTGATTTTCTAAGAACTTTCAGTTTGACCCTCGTATGTATGTAAGAAAATGTTTATTCGTTTGTGTATGGTTTAAAAACTCAAAATTCTACAGTAGTTGAGCAAATTTTGACTCAAGTTGAAATCCACTTCAAGGATTATTTTGATCCGTTTTTCTCGTCTTATCCACGTGCTACCCAAACTTGGATAGGGTACAGCTATATATAAACCGGTTAATTAACAAAGAAAGGTGAAACCGCGAGTATTCTAGTTTAAAGTATGGAGAAAATTTACAGTCATCTGCCCACCACATAAGGTATCAGTTACACCTGCATTAATCTTGCGCTTACTTTAAATACACTTAATTAAATGTCAACTTAAGTTAATTAATGACATGAATATGTATACCGATGTATGCATTAAGCATAAACAGAAACAACTTTTAACTTGTTCTGCCATAGATGTAAGTTGTAACAAAGTACAAGTTCGGATAACTTGATCAAGAAAATAGTAGAAATGTCACCTTTAATTCATTAACATAATAATTATAGATAAGGAATTATGTAATAAAAAAGTAATTAAATTAAGTAGAATATACATTACTTAGAATGAGTAAATAATTTAGAATAACTTCTTAACAATATATTTTTTCGCTACATGAAGTTCTCGTTAAGAAACAGCACGTTCATAGTAATATGATTAATGCGAAAACTGTCTTACATTTTCACGGCTAAACTACTTAATCGATTTTGATGAAATTTGATATGTTAATAGTTTTAAACCCGAGTTGAAATATAAAATACTTTTTATCAAAAATCTACCCCGAGGACTGTAGTGGGAGTTTGTATGAAAAATCGTATTCTACGTTGACGAAGTCGCGGGTAAACATCTTGTGTATATTATACTAACTGTTGCTTGCGGCTTCGTCTGCGTTTAGGCAGGAACCCGTTGTGCGATCAGGATTAAAAGTAGCCTACGTATTAATCCAGGTCCAAATCTATCTGTTTCAAATTTTAGATAAATACGTTCAGCCACCGATTGTGAAAGAGTAACAAACATCTCTATATATGCATAATATATATGAATAACACAAACTTTCGGATTTATAATATTTGTAGGATATATTATTTGAATCTTGATGAGATATTACTTTATTTAACTAATATAAATAATATTATAT
This sequence comes from Calephelis nemesis, assembly GCA_002245505.1. NCBI lineage: Eukaryota > Metazoa > Arthropoda > Insecta > Lepidoptera > Riodinidae > Calephelis > Calephelis nemesis. The sequence goes on from NJDD01000719.1 coordinate 193,775, forward strand.
ATATTATAATATAAAATAATATTTAAATTTATTTTCTTTTAAATTTAATCAACAAAAAACAATCTTTTTTTTTAGCACAATTGCGTCACATTTCAAGCTAATAGTAATAAGTATTTAATGGAGTTAGAGATTAAAATCCTATTAGCAGGAATGATTTTTGTTAAACAGGGAATGTTAATTTTTGATTGACGTAATTACTCACAAGTTAACTCTGTTTTAACAGTTAACACTAGTTGCATGTACATACTTGTATATATCTTCACGCCTAGTTCCTTGGGGCTTAGACAGAATCATTAGTCATGCAAACGCCATGAACTGGATACTCTTGACGCTTTACATATTACAACAGTTAGGGTAAACCATACTCTCTACCCGCCCCACAAATAACTTGGTGTAAATATATTATGTATGTATGTATGTATGTGTCTATGTATGTATGGTAAACCAGGATAGATGCCACATATTTTATAACATCTCCTACAACAAAAAGAAGTGTTTTACTCCTGTAACTGGCAGATACTTGAGTTTTTTTCTACAACTTAGTGAAGAGTAAAAACATTTTCTTCATTAATCCAAGACTATCAGCTAGTTTTTCGGACCTCTGTATTTAGGGACCTCTGTCGCGCATAGGGGATAGTTGCCTAACCCACAAAAATAACAATAGGGATAGTTGAAATAGCTCGCCAAAACACAAGGCATCTATCCTCCAAAAACTTTAATTGCATTTTGTCATTTTAGGTAATCGCACAGAACGATGTAACCCATCAAACTAACTGGTAGTTAGAATTTTTTTTTTGAATGACTATTGTGTTGCCAACCTCGCGGTTTTTACAACTTCACCGGGCTTTCGGTAGTTGGAGTGTGTTTCGATAGATGTATGAAACAGAAACAGGTTCATTCGCAAAACTGAAATAGTTAAAAAGTGTCGTCCATAACATTGGAACATCTATATCTGTTAATTTGGCATATTAAACCACTTGATATATCCCCAAAGTAAACAAATTATATTCAATTTACTTACAATAAGTAAACCATAAAACAAGTGACTACACTTTATTTACTTACACTTAAGTCAATGAATGAGTACAGGTTTTACGTCAGTTTTTCCACAAATCAAACTAACCATAATCAGACGGTCAATTAACTTCACTAGCTGGACACCGACTCTCACGAAAAAATCTATTAAATTGATGTATCTTGATTTGGGGTAAATCCATCGGTCTGGGGTAAATACGTCCGAGTGGGGTAAACTGATTCGGACTTATCCAATTACGACCCTCCTAACAACCAAGTAGGGGAATATTCTTGTAGTGTACGCAAAAATATCATACCATGCGATAATGGTATGTGTAAAATTTTACTAAATTTTTAGCTCGTATATGTTTGTAAAATTCAAATGTGGCTAGAATTGTAGCCTAGTATCTTTATGCTGTGTTTATTTTTTGTATTATTTTAACAGGAAACACGAATATTTAAAAAAAAGCGATAACCTATTTGAAAATAATTATTAGGTATGTAATTGTATAATATGAACTTTTGGGTTTTTAGCAGAGACTATTAAAATTGTAAATAAGTTTTAACAAAAAACACGCGAAGTCATAGATAAATATCGTAGTATGTCCACAAAAAAATGAATAAAATGTATTTTATTTAATTTTGCGAAAAATACTCGTTAAATTTGTAAGTTGTATCATATATTTGCGATAAATTCAATGATATTTATAAAATAACAACTTTAATGCAAACTATTGTTTAATGTTATTTTGCATTAAAGTTTTTAATCATATTACTATGTAATAATTAATTTTAAAATTATCTTTTTTTTCTCGTTTTGATATTTATTAAATGTTTTTATCGTTTAATTCTGATACTTACCGTTACGTACTTTTTAAAAGTTTTTTTTTGTATTATCAATTTTACAGTATTGTAATAAAAAACATTAATATCTTGGGCCTAGAAATATAAGAGTTCGATTTCCAAATTTTGTTTTTTTATAACATTTTTATGTTTCTTTATTGCTAAATAATCAATATAAGTAATTGAAATTCTGTATATTATTTTAAAAAATACGCCATTAAATTTCAATTATTATTTATAAACGTTGCTTTAAATTAAAATCACTGTACCAATTGAACCATAACATTGTTAAATGTAATAAAAGCAACCCTACAATATCGAGTGATGCGAGAATACATTTGTATAATACAAAGGTGTTGTAATTTCATCGGTCCATTGACTCTAATAGTTATAGGAAATTCGGTACCGGAATTAATAATAGCGGAAACATCCCGATTTGTTGTCTATTATACCGATATTTGGGGAAGTTCTAGTGGAATGAATTGCTCGCCTATGTTGACCGTCTTTTGGTCAGATGACTTTGAGATATAACTAACAGATGAGCAAATAGGGAAGGATGTCCACTTTGCGCGATAAATTTGTCAACCCTTAACGCTTTATTATAAAAAATACTATTGTTGTATTTTATTTTTATGATGATATTGGGAGGCAAACTAGCAGATGGATTTCCTGGTGGTAAGAAATGCCTTCCATTATCATAAAAAAAAACGAATATGAACACGTCATGACGTTATGGCGGCAGGAATAGGTAAGGCGGTGGTACCAATCCGAGCGAGTCGCGGCTAAACTTTACCTAGTCAGAATTCACGGTGTTAGTGACTCTGAGCCTTTGTTCGCCTTTTACGAGCTGCCTGGCAAGGAAGGCAGATGGTCTTTGGTTCTACAAAGGAGCCCGGACCAACACGGGGAAAAATATGTTGTGTTTATTTGATAATTGGCAAGAAGTATAAACGGCTGAACAATAACAATCGCCCTTATGTCAACAATAGTGGTGATGATCTCTAATCCTTGATTTTATTGTTACAGGAGAAATCCGGGGAACCGTATTCTGCGAAACTCTCTGTAAAATCGGACCTAAGTCCTGTATTTGGTAAGTTCTCTTTCATTTCTATTTTTAGTTTTGTCTTTGGCATGAAAAAAATATATTTTTAAATGAGATAATACTTTTATAATCGTCATGGCTGTCACCCTCACGGTCTGTTTGTTTGTCGTCGTCGATTACACTTACCACTAACGACGAATTAAAAATAATATCCTATCTACAGTAAAGATAGACCAGAGATTTGTTGCTAAGATAGTTTTGTTAATTATTTAAAAATAACAGCGGTATTCTTGCTACTGATCTAAAATAACAATAGATGGATTGTTAATATTGGCCGTAAATGTTGAAAAAATAATTTGTAAACATAGTATTAAATGTTTATAGATCTGTATCTATTTTAACGTCTTAAAATCGACGGGAAATGTGAAAAAACAATACTTTATTTTTTGCATACAAACTCTTAGTAGCCATTATTGTCGAGGGATATAAAGTTCGCCGGGTCAGCTAGTACGAGTAGTAGTGTAAATGTGAGGTCTAGCATGTGAGACAAGTTAGCAACGCACCTTTATCCTACTTAATGTCTGTATAAGAGTGTGCTATTTAAATACTTTGCTGTTATTCATAAGGAAATATTTAGTAATAGCTGATAAGTGCTTATTTTTAACCAAAAACCCATCTGCTAGTACCTTTAATTGTATAAAAAACAAGTTTTGGACACATTGAACATAAAAGAGATCTTTTTTAAATTCAAACGATATTCAAAAAGCTTTTTTGAATTCAAACGGTAGTAATAATTTTAAAGATTTAACGATAAAAATGTACAAACCCAGTTTTATTGTAATATTATGTTTTAAAGGTGTATGTTGTAATGGCCATATCAAAGCACATAAACATGTATAAAATATATGTTTTTGATATATTTTTTTATGACAAAACACTTTTTATTTCATGCTTTGTTATATAAATTAGCAAAAACTTTCCATACTAATAGCACAGAATAATAAGTATTAAAGTATTAATAGTATAAATGCGAAAGTCTCTTTGTTCGTTCACGCTTAGAACGTTCGACCGATTATAATACAATTTTATATGTTTGAATTTTATTTGTTTGGGTAATGAATGTGATGGAATCAAGACAGGTTTGTCAGGATCGTGAGGTCTGGCACTCGATACTCTCTGCCTACCCCGTAAGTGACTTGTCGTGAGGATATGTATGTATGTATGTTATATGTTTCACCCTATATAGGGTACTATTTTTCTAATATCAAACCCCAAAGAAAATGAAAGGAAAGGACAAAGTAATGAGTTAAAGTTTGTCAGAAAAATACTATTCTAATCTGATAAAGAAACTTGCTAACTTATTTCTTTCATTATGGTATTTTTTTATTGTTAGTGAAAAATTGTCAAGTATTGTACCATTTTGAAACCTTATTAAATGTTCCAATTTATAAAAATACTTAGTCATATTCGCCTAGCACACATTTTTACACTATAGTTGGGAAAGACTACTAAGACGTATCTATATTAATAATTTCGTCAAGGGGTACGGTAGACTCTATTGAAACCTTACCTGAATAATAAATAATAAAAAAATAATGATTTTGAGTCGACAACATGTATCCGCAAAATTCAGATTGTCGAGTATTTTGTTAAATTCTGTGTTAAATTCTAATGTGTTGACAGACAAATCACAGTCGCCATCTTGGGTAGTTAATAAACATTCCGTTTTGTGATGTGTAATAGAGAATATTCCTTTATAACCTCTGCTAAATTCTCGGATAAGTACTCATTGCAATTTGTTTTGTTAATTTATGTTACTTTAAATGTTGATTTAAAAAAAGTTTTGGCAGTTTTTATTTACTATATTTATTAAACACAATGAATAAAGCTATATGAATCCATGTCTTGCTTATACGTTTAATATTCCTTGAAAACCGGTGACTACAGAAATATCTATCTACATTTTGCACCTAGATGTATATTATGATGTCACATTTACCCGAGCTTAGCCGGGTTCTTATCTAGTATGTAAATATTGTATACTGTATAAATCTATACATAAGTATATAAAATTCAAACGTCTGAGATTAAAAATAAGTTTGTGTTCTGAATAATAATAGTTACACAATACTTGAACACAAATTTAAACTTGAAACTTTTTTAACGAAAACTTTTTTACACAAGTTTCAGTGGGATCGAGATTGACGTTGGAAATCTGTATGTTAACCACCACAGAGTTTCGAAATATTAGAACAAATAACTGCACAGATCAAATTATAGTACGAGTATCAGGCAATCGAGGAAAAATTAAAATAGTTTATTGGTGCGTGACACAAATGTGATCGAGATTAGTTCTAACAAAATACAAGTTTGAAGACTTAATTTTAAATAATGTTTTTTTTCTGGCAGAGCCTTAACTTCGCGATTTATGATTTTGCAGTCGAGATGTGTATATTATAGCCTTGAAAAGACAAGAGTAACGAAAAAGAGACTACTTTTAAAGTACTGTTCCATACTTATGGAAATCTTGCTGAACCCCGACATACGCTACCGATTCTATCACATACGTTAATCTCTAATTTCCATTTAAATATCTATAATCACAATTAATTCTAAATCCATTACTAGCACAAAAGTTAAGTCAAAATAATTTGACTATTATAAGACAAACAGACGGACATATTATTTCTAGTTAATCCAATGTGAAATTGATTTCTTCAGAACAAGATGGAGCGTATTAACGCGGGAACTCGGGGTTCCTATCGATATTATGTGAGAATTATGTGTGTTTTATCGCTGGTTTGTAATCATCTGTCACTATCGTTACTATATTTTCATATAATTTCGTATGGCTCCACCTTTTTATAGTGCTGTAATGCGATATCGATAAAACATAGATTGGGTTAGTTTAATTGTAGACTTAAATAGTTTGAGTTTATTTAATTGTAGGCCTAAATTGGTTTAATTTTGAATTTGGCAATTTAACTAAAGTTAAGTTGATATTATAGCTTGTATCATAGTATGCTAAAAGAATGTAATGTTAGGGTAAATCTTCGAGTACTTTAGACCATGTTGATTAATAAAACGGTAAGGTTAATTATGGAAAATAAATTGTCTCTTATTTCACACAAGTAGTTTTTGTAGAGTTTACGAATAAAATTAATTTAAAATTTAAAACTGCTATTAAAAATCATGTTTAAATAATTTTAATATCAAAAAAACACTAACGGTTTTGTATTTACACATAGTGTGACATGAATAAAACATGTTACCGATTTAATATTTATTCTTTCAAAATAAATAAACTGGAGAGACATAACATATTTCCTTATTTGACTTTGTGGTGTTCGTGTTTACGAGATTTAGTGTATTCGTCGCAATGTTTTATATCTATTGCAGGATATGGTATTACCTAAAAAAATGTTAGCCGATGCTTTAAGAAAAAATATCTTGTAATTTTAAATCGATAGTTTTTTAGCTATTTGATGACAATATTTATGAATATGCAAACCAAGTTTTTGAATACTTTTATCAACGACTGAGATCTGTAGTTAGTAGCTTTCGGATACTAAATACTCGTATGCTCGTATACCTATGTCTTATAAATAAAATAAAAAAACTGTGATTTTTATAGAAATATTCGATTAAACATTTATTTGACTGATCGTTTTAAAAAGGAGCTATAAGCTTTTAAATTAGTTATGAAATATTTGAGATTAAAAGCGTCATTATTATAGAGATTACACAATTGTCGATAACAATAGAAATCCTCATCGATACCTCAACATCCCTAAACTCGCGATCGAATGCCTCGTTATTTGTTGTTATTAGTGTTGCTTTTTGTTATTTTTTCCTCGGGATGTTTTCGAGGAACCGGTTTCAAGTCTAATCTGATCAGCCACGACCGCTTCGGACTAGTGAAAAAACTTAACAGTGACGTATGAGAATGATTATTGGGAAGCATGAATTTGTTTTATAGCCCCTTAACTGCATCCTTATTTTTGGGCCTAGAAATTATATTTGACTAACCGTTGCCCGTGCTATTTTAGGGCCTAGATATTATATTTAACTAACTGTTGCTTGTGGCTATCTCTTGAATATCTCCGCTTCTTCATAAATTTCGGCCAAACAAAATATAGATTTTTGATATAATCCTTTGAAATAAAACGGGTTCAGTAAACTTTCTGTTATGTACTAATAAACAAACGCACGAGACTTCATGAAATTAATTTTAGATTTTTAATCGTCCTAATGTAAAATCTTAAAACATTTGTCGAAATATTTTATAGATATAAAAAAAAACTTACGACTTTTACCGATCCGAAAATAGAGAGATACGTACTTAATTCGCCCTTTTGATTTTTTTATATGTTTTAACGAGATTACTCCGCAATTTATAATTGAACTTTCATAATTCTGTTTTCGTTAAGTCATGATTCATGAGTGGTCCTATAAAAATCAGATCAAAATCCAAAAAGTGTTTTTTTTTTTTATCAAACCTAATATTTTTGTTTATCTAATTGTTGGAGATGTCTTTGACTGGTAGCCTTCTCAGGTAGCCTTTTAGTATGCTTGTTTTAACCCCAGACTAAAAATAATGTGTTATAAGTTAAACCTTTGTGCGTGTGACTGCAGTCTGTGGCATCTTTACTTTTAAAAAATGGACCGGTTTCGTTGCAGATACTTAGTTAGATTACAGAACGTTTAATATTTGACGTGATCAAAATAATTCTTAGTTACAATATACATGTGTATATAGGTTTAATTTTTAATGTAAAAAAAATATTTTATCCGTTGGAATTTTTCTGAAACTACTATCTCATGTAATACTTTCCTTTTATGGGTTGGCTGGAAGAAATTTCTTTCTTTTAAGCTGGTCTTTAATACTCTTTTTTTATTTTTAAGTATGTTTTGTAAAATTTGTTGTGCACAATAAGAATTTAGTAATAATATATGTAACTGATAATTTGCAACAATGTAAAGAAACACGAACATAATAACCTATTTACGGTTAACAGGTATAAGTTTTTGCAATCGATCATCTCCCATGGATATAATTTTATAATTAATTACGCTATATGTCCTTATCACGATAATACATTACCCCGACATATCTGCCACTGGATAAGTGCTCATCACGGTGCTTTTATTTATGCCTTACAGGTCTTGCAACTTATGAAGACGAGTGGGCTAATCTTTTATGAACCTTATCTATATATATAATAAAACTTATTCTGTACATTAAATATAAAAAAAACAATTATTGCTACGCAATGTGTTTAGAATACAGAACCAGAAGTTTACTAAAATATGTTAAAAGTTTTGTGTTTATCTGATCACTTTTTACGCAAAAAAAAACTGCTTAACGGATTTTTGTCAAATTTTGTGTAATAGTAGCTTCTAACCCAAATCAAAATTTAGAATACCGTTAACTTGGAGAAAACTTTTTTGCCATAAGTAACTACGAAAAGTCACTTAAAGTCGCGGGCAAGAGCTACTAAATTACGTATTTTTATTGTTATTTCCACAAAAAAATGACAAGGACAAACAAACACACTTTCTGATAATTTTCATATTTAAAAAGTGGCTATCCGTCAAAAATGTATGCCCACATCGATATGAACGAAACTCTTTTTTTATATAATATGTCAAATTGGGTTAGTTGTAAGTTGAGAGTTTCGTTAGTGTTAACTTTAAATTTAATTAATTATTAAATTTAAATAGTTTTAGTTAATGTGCAGCAGAATTGGCCATTAACTAAATTTTTAAATTTGCATTTTAGCCTCTTACAATGAGTACGAAGGGGGAACCGTCTGCCTGTTATAAAAATATTTCATACAACACCATTTTTATTAAAATAGCACCATTCAAAAAACATTATTCAAAGCGCGTACTAGTAAAACAAAGACATTCATTCGTAACATTTTATGTGTGAAATGAAACGCGTTATAAAATAATGAAGATTTCATGTGTAATATAGTGTTGCCATATTTGTTTCCGTTTATCTCTATAGAGGCAAAGCACGCGAAGTTAAACAGCTTTATTTATGTCTTCATCATAACACAAATAGTGATAATTCCAGTAATTTATGTATCATACAAATTACATGACTATAGGTAATAAGTTGCATGCGTTTAGTCGTTCCTAGACATTTCTTGTATATCACTATTGATCTTAATATATACAATACTTCTGTAAGTGTTTTTGTCACCTAAATTCTAAACGGTTCAAACGATTTCGTTGAAATTTTGAATGAACGTTTCAATAGGTTCCTGGATGCTCTGAAGACACAATTAGAATTAGAACTATTATAAGAGCGCTGCTGTCTATATGTTATTCAATTAAGACTATACGAAGTCCCCTGGATCAGCTAGTATTTTATGTTACGTTTTTTATTAGTTCAGATTTTTTAACGATAAATTATAAAGCGTATAAAGGTAACCCTGATGTTGTTACCACAATCATGATAATTCCAGTAATTTATGTCTATCTCTAGTGGTTATCTGCGGCATCGCCTTAAATATATTTGACTCTCCCAGGGATTACCCTACGTTTGATATTGGAATGAGAATAATAGTCTGTGGTCGCCTCTGTGGTCTAGCGATCCAGCTGTAGGACTTGACTTCACGAGGTCCCGGTTTCGATTCCCGGGTCGGGCAATAAAAAATATAGTTATAACAATTTTATTATTTAAAAACAAGTTGCTCGGGATCGGATGATGGCCGGTATAGCGATGTACCTGCCACCTATCACATTGTGGGACTTATTGTCTTCGACTAGTCGTAGGTGCCCTGGTTGTGCCTCTGCCGCTTCGGAGATATGGGCGTGAAAAAATTATAATCTATGCCACTCTCCAGCTTCTTTTCTCCATACATAAAAATTTACCATCACCATGTGACGTAACATCAATAAACAAACAAACGCACTTCCGCATTTAAAATACTATTTGCTGATAGTATGCTCGATTATAGGTATAATTCTCTTTTTACAATTATTTTTGCTTTTTAACCATGTTTCATTATCTCTTCATTTGTTATTTTTCCATCACAAATGTGATAATTACAGTAATTTATGTAGCTTGCTAGCTAGCTAACATTTTGTGTAGAATGGAAGGTGAGCAGATGTATTTCTTGATGCCATCTATAAACAAGGTAGTGATGGTGCTTGTACCCTTAGGCTTGACGTTAAGCCTGGTGTGCATTAAGTTTTCTCCTTGTTGGATGTGGGTGCCGGGTACTGTTACCTGGATACCCAAAGGTCAGACCATTGGCTTTTAGCTCATGGGTTAAATAGGTGATTATACCAACAAGACCATTGATGGTAGTACGCTTTGCGACAATTTGACCTGTTGATCGCAAATCCACCGCCATAATTGTTCTTGTCACCATAATGAAACTCATGTTCTGAGCCGGAAAATATGGTGGTCCAAAGCTTGCACAATAGGTCGAACTATCCGGTTAAAGAACAGTTTCGCAACTATAACATCTATGGTGTCTATAGGCTGCGGTTGTTTTTTTTTATCATCAGGAGAGCTGTTTGCTTTTCGCTGTTTTATCACATAAAGTTTGCAAGCTACACTATCCTCCAAATTGAAACAGTACAGTGATGAGCACTGACCTTAGGGTGGATATAATGTATCAGATAAGATGTTAGCACAACCAAGCAAGTCATACAATTTTACCAACATATTAAAGTCACACCCTGTTTATTTATTTAAATAACCATCCCCTAGCAATTCTGGCTTTTGCACATAATTATACTAACTATAAAATTCCTTTTTAGGCTTTGTAGATTAATTTCGATATGCCGTATTAGTATTTTTACGAGTTTGTCATTTAAATATCCTGTAGTAAAATTAGTAACGGTATAGTTGTAAGCCATAAACGCTTTATTTATTACTTGATAATATCATATACGGTGATAATTCTAGTAATTTATATAGTAGGTCCTCAAATTACATGACTGTCAGTAATAAGCTGCTCATTTCAAGGGTTGAATATTTTTCAACTTATATGATTCGTTATTTTAGACATATCTACACGCCAAGTCCCTTGTGCAGTTAGTAGGCAGAAAGTACTAACATGTAAAATAGATTATTGTTTTTAACACTGACGGAAAGCGAGGGGTGTTATTTTGACGTACTTGTGTGTGTCCGTTTGTGGCATTATAACTTTTTAATTAAACAGGGGACCGATTTGGATGCGGTTTTTTTTTGTTGAAAGCTAACGTGATCGAGATGGTTACATTACGTAATATAGTATAACCTATATAGTAGTATTTTATTGTTCGAATGGACCCCCGATATATAACTATTGGGGGTCCATTCGAACAACAAAATAAACAATTAAATGTCGTTATGTTATTATCAAATTCTCCGTTTCTTGAAAAAGGATGCTAGGTTTGCTATGCCTTGGTTCTCAATTGACACACCTAAGATAAAACTTTCTATAGTATAATTGCCAAATAATGGTCACCCATCTCAAGCATGACCACACTAAACATAGCTTAATTATTAATTTTTCCCCGTGCTGGTCTAGGCTCCTTTGCAGAATAGACCATCTGCCTTTCTGCCAGGCAGCTCGTCAAAGGTGAGCATAGGCTTACCGTCACTAGCACCGTGACATCTGACTAAGTGGTAGAGTTTCGCAGCGACTCATCCGGATTGGTACCACCGCTTTACCTATTCCTGCCGCCATAACGTCATGACGTGTTCCGGTTTGGAGGGTAAGGTAGGCGGTATACTTACTTTTGCTCGAGGTCTAACATCCCGGCCTCAGGTTGGCAACGCACCATTACCACCTTTGGTGTCTCTAGGCGTCGTGAATTTCTTACCATCAGGAAATCCGTCTGCTTTTTTGCCTTCCAGTATAATAAAAAAAAACTCCAGTAGTACGTCATACAGAAGCAGGACTTATTATCACAGCCTCAGGCAGTTAACTGGCGATACACAGACAAACTGTTATATTTACTAGTATAATATACGAGCCAAACACGTTTCGCTTACGGCCACGGTTAACTATACGTTAATTGTATTTGTTTCATTAATAACTGCCTGGGCGTTGTGATTATATTTATCACTAGGTTTTGCCCCCGGGTTTGTGCTTATTAGAATGCATAGACTTGGCATGTGTTATTGCCAGGACTTAGACAAATCCGTCTTATTGAACAAAGACTTTTTGAATATGAATTTGTTTTCTGAACGAAATAGCTACTGATAGCTCGTGATGATTTAGTAGGCAAATCAGAAACTTCAGTTTGTTTTTTTTTCCTGATATGTATTGAGAAGGTGATAGTACAAAGCTATTAATTGTAAGAATACAAATCTAATAGTTTCCGGACATACGCATAAGTTTATACAGTACAATAACTCTTTATTGTGCACCAAATACAAATAAATCACAAATACATTAAAATAACTTACACTAAGAAGATACACAAAGGCGGCCTTATCGCCAAGGCAGCGATCTCTTCCAGGCAACCCTATATAATAATGAAGATATAGAAGTTAAAGCGGTTTAAACTGCCGTTAACTGTCAGTTTATTAAACTAGACTAAATTGGCCATGGTTTAAGCTGTCGTTATATACAGTCAGTATAAAAGTCGAATAAAAATTTCAAAGTCAACTTGGCCTTGGAGCTATTTAGTCTATATTTATTCATGAGACAGTTTATGTATCAATGCTGCTGTCTCACATGTAAGAATCTACGACGACGAGCATTGAGTTACGATGACAGGAAAGGGAAAGGCGGTGGTACAATTCCTCATCACACCTTAACCTAGTAGTTTTGTATAATACTGTTTTTTTGACCTTTTAATTTGAGTGAAACTTTTATCGTTTTGGTATTTGACATCACTAACGACCGCACTCAGAAATGTCTATTAACATTTAAACTAACATTAAGTCTAAGATTGTCGACTTAGTGACATGTTAAAATTTAATTGACGTCTCTGAGTGCGGCTGAAAGCGTGTATTTCTAAATTCTTGCCAATAACGAATACATCTCTGTAGGGTTACTCTTGCATTTTGTCCCCGTGTTGGTCCAGGCTCCTTTGTAGAATAGACCATCTGCCTTCCTGCCAGGCAGCTCGTAAAAGGCAAGCATAGGCTCACCGTCACTAACACCGTGACATCTTACTAGGTGGTAGAGTTACGCAGTGACTCGCCCGGATTGGTACCACCGCCTTACCTATTCCTGCCGCCATAATGTCAATGCTTGCTGTTGACGTGTTCCTGCTGGAGGGTAAGGTAGCCGGTAAACTGACTTTTGCTCTAGGCCTTACATCCCGGCCTCAGGTTGGCAACGCACCATTACCACCTTTGGTGTTTCTAGGCGACGTGAATTTCTTACCATCAGGAAATCCGTCTGCTTGTTTGCCTTCCAATATTATAAAAAAAACTCGATTTCATGCAAATTGGACTTGGATATGTCATTTTAGGTACTCGACACAGTTCTAGCGGCTTTTTAACATTTAGTTTCAAAAAAATTCAACGAATCCTATAAAGTAATTCATTGTTTATTAGTATTCACTAGTATTCCAATATTGCTTGAATCGAGATACAAGAGTAACCCTACTAGTCGAATTATATTACAATAAAAAATTATTGTGGATATTTGCATACTATAGGTATAACAAGAGGTTGTGTCCAATCACCTCGGGTCGCATACAGCTAGAATAAACATTAGCTGCAGTGCGTATCCGATCCGTAATTCTACTACATGCCCTCTTCAATAGATCATAAAGTTTATTGTATGGCCTTTACATATACAGGCTGATTTTTTATCATAATGTCCTTATTTTTTATATTTTTGAAGTGAAAACTTCTTTAGCGTTGTGCACTTTTTTTGAAATGAGTAAAAACTTCTAAACTCGCGTCAGGACACGTGACCTGATCGTAAATTCGTAAGACGGCGCAGGGAGCTTTGCATTTTTGCATGTTTGTGTACGATAGCGCAATAAATGAATATTGTATTCTACCACATGAATGATAGTACTTTCGTACTGATAAAATTAAAGCAATTCGTGCAAAATTATTCCCTAACCATTCCAAAATATCAAAAATGCTCAACGTTAATATTCAAGTTTTCACTTCTGCCGGCACTCCCGTAGTGCAACCTGTCGTTTTTTTTTTATTTTGGCATTGGAAAGCATTGAACCAGATAGTATATTTGCCACGTAAATATAAATATTTTTGCAATGTAAATATTTTAGATAGGATAGGAATTTGCAGCACGATAATAAATAATTATCCCAGTACAAATCACACAAATTAAAGCTAACCGCAAAGTAAAAAAAATGTATGCTAGTGTTATGGATGTTACTCAACAATTGTAATACATAGAAATACTTAAATAGATACCAGAATAAATTTAATACATACCCAGACCCGAAAATGCAGATATATAAATGTTCATCACACAATCCCGTCGGGGATCGAACCCGAGCCTCGCGGATAGTCGATGTTAGTAGGCGTGTACGCTAGCCACTCGACCAACGAAGTGACGAAAACAAAGGCCTTAAATAAATATGTATATGTTTAAAAAAAATTAACATGCCCTTTAAACTTTATAAGTACAATCACTGGCAGGTGAAGTTAACTTTTGAAAAATAATGTGTTTTTTTGTAGTCATTTTTAACGTATTAAAGTATCGGTATAATATAGGGATTAATGAATAATGTAATTACTTAAATGATTTGTGGACTAACAATGCTATGATAAAAATAATGTATAACATTATTTTTATCATTTTACTGTCTGTCCCGGCGAACTTCGTTCCACTTATTCACTTTGTATGGGAAAAATAAAGTATTTTTTCCTATCTTCCTGCAATTTTTCTTTTAATAGAATTCTTCTTCGGACAAACACAACAAAAAAAGAATTATCCAAATCGGTTTAGTCGCTCGGAAGTTATGCGCTTACCAACACATTTAGCAATTCATTTTTATATTCAAGAATAAGGATAAATACACGCAAAGATTTGGTATTTACACTCTGCCGTTATAAATCTTTATTAAAATTTGTTTAGAGTGGGGTAGTTGCTATTTTCATTAGTAGGAATTTTTATTTAGAAATACATCAACATGATAGAAGTAATAAATTAGTCACCTAAACACTAAGTCGAAATAAGGCTCACATGTCTAAACTGATATTAAAATCAACTGCCGATTATGAAGCCTGATACGTTTATATTTTTATTAAAACAATGAACACCCTGTTTATGTATCTATTGCTATCTCTCTCCCCCATACAATTTGCGATTCATATTCCGCTACCTGTTGGATGTTTTATGTCATTATACCCAACTTCTAATTGGAACTTGATATGCGTCCACAATTAACCGACGTCGTTAGATTAACGAGCTTTTTACACTATCGGATCAAGTGATGAACGGACAGCGGCTTGATTATTTTGTCTTATTAGGTGTGGTCGATAATTGCTAATAGATATATCGAATTTGAATTTTAATGCCAAAGGTTTTCAAACTTCGTTGTTTAAGAATAAATTGTTGATTTGGTTAGAAATTAGAATAACCCATGTGGCTCTCGTTCTGGCAGCTTGTAAAAGGCATTAACAAGACGACTGGTGGTAGGTCTTTGTAAAGATTCCTGCCGTCATAATGACAGTCGGATTCAGAGGGTAAGCAGCTGATGCCTAACACTACAAGACCTTGTATTGTCGGGTGACGGATAGTGTTATGATATCCTCTGTCTGTCATAAGAGGCATCTAAAAGGGGCTTAGTGAAAAGATCTGGGTCCAGTCTTTATTCGTGTTTTTTTTACAATGACAGACGTATTCCGAATCGGAGGGTAAGCAGCAGATAGACTTACTCCGAGACCTGGTAGTGTCGGGCGACAGATAGAGCTATGGTATCCTCTGCCTGTCGTAAGAGGCGTCCAAAAGGGCTGAGTGAACAGATCGGGATTCAGTTGGATTAAAAAGCAGCCTGGGTTTTATAGATGAGGCTGGGGCAAGTGTGAGGGTGATGGCTGTGCGTGCTTCGGTTATCCCGTAGTCACTCGAAACACAGAGTATGGTTTTATTTGGTAGGATTCATGCATAAAGCATATTTGCAGTCTAAGGGAAAGTAAACTCGAGTATTTGATATAAATTTCAGCCTCCGCTCGCTCAAGGGTCTTGACAGACGTACGGACGGATGACAAAGTTATACTAGAGTTTCGTTTTATCCTTTCGAAGTATGGAACCCCAAAAAGCCTGATATCAAAGGTTCAGAACCCATAACCTCTATAGTCCCTACATGCTGCCAATCTATGTTATTAGGAGAGACGTGTGCTTGTCCGCAGTTTTATTACTTTACAAAATTAATATTTTAAGATATTTATGCGTCATAATCACGATTTTTACGATTTAGATTTCACATCTAACATTGCTTTAATCATATAAAAATTATCTTTATTTGCGTTTTTATGCATGTTATGTTAGCTGTAAGATATCCCCTATCAGAGATAAGCTCAGCCATTATACTAAACTAGCTGTTTGCTCGCGACTTCGTCAGAGCAGAATATTTACAGTTTATAATACCAATTTTCATCCCCTATTAAAGTTCTTTAGGGGTTGAAGTAAAAATAAAAATAGTAATGTTTGAAATAGGATCTTTAGCTATATACATTTCAGATTTCATCAAAATCAGTTCACCGGCTTAGCCGTGCAAAAGCCACAGACGGACTCACTGGCTTTAGCATCTTTAATATTATAGTTTGGATTATTTGGTTGTTTTAATAATGTGTATGTAATCGGACGTTAATGACTTAATGTAAATAAAAGTATAGCAGTATGGGATCCTGCATACATAACCCCCCCTAACTTCAAGCCAGGTAAGATTCACTGGACAGCAATTCGATGAAGTGAACAATGTCATTATTTGCCCAGATTTCTGTGTAGACATGTGTATAGTATTTATCTAAATAATAAAACTAATTGCACCACTAAGTACCTTTTCTAAGATTAAAATTCAAATAGTGGTCACAGGTGATAGCAATATGTCGTCTTTTACATACATCTTTCTAAAATACCTTTGCTGATTTTGGTTGCGACCACAGAACTGCGTTGCGACCTCAAAACGTACAGCGTTGCAAATTTAAAACCCACAGCAGACTGCGTGACTACGTTAAAACACACAGCACACTGCGTATCTGCGTTAAAACACACAGCACACTGCGTATCTGCGTTAAAACCCACAGCACACTGTGTAGCTACCACAGTACTAGTTGCGACGCGTACACACATCAACAAAATCGCATCTATGACATTTCTGATGCAATATGGGATAAAAATTTGCATTACAACGCTTGACAGTCAAGGTCCCAACGCAATGTGGTACCAACTCCTTATCTATTAACACTTTACATTCGTTTACAAGCTATTAAAATGTGTAAATACTAAATACAGGTAATATATGTTTTAATCGGTATTAAAAAGGAATAATCGATGTTAATGAACATGGTAATCGATTCCTACCATTTGTATTTAAATTCAATTACGGTTTTTATTTGATCCCATGTACAGTAGTCAGATGTTTGAAAATGTCGCTGCGTTTTTTGCACATTGCAGTTTTGTCTCACTCGTACATTATTTAAATAATGAAGACAGATCATATGCTAAATAACATTACTAATTTAGTGAAATGAGTTGACATTTGTGTACTAGGAATACATAAATTTTATCGAGTTTTTATTCCGTCTTTGTTTTGACGTAGAATGGAAGTACTAATTTCAAATAAGTGGGAAGTTGGCATTATTCGGAATACATACATTTTAATGTGCTCCTGTCATTTTATCTTTTGTTTAAGCAGTATTTGGTGTTAGATTGACAAACTAGCCGACAATTTTACAAATTATTGATAGACGTGGGCATTTGTCATAAGAAAATAATATTATTTATGTTTGCTTTGTTTCTTTAACATTCTTCTTCTATTATAAATATAGCTTTTAATCGTTTTTCACGACTTATTTAGCCAATGTCAGGTACGGGAAAATAATTCTTATTAACAGTCATTAGTCAATATGTACAAAGTCATATCAGGATCTTGAGTAAAGCGGTGGCTTCGTTACTTAAGCTCATCTAATGAAATTTGGCGGCAGCGAGGAAATACACGATACACTAATTTCTTCATAATTATTTCACTTGTGCACTTTATCTGAACCAAATTAAAGTAATTCCCCCACCTAAATTAACTAATTTTACCCATAATTTACACCAAATTCAATAATTACGAAAAAAATACGACCATCTTCTGTCATAATGGCGCTAAAACTCCTTCTTTAACATGGTGAGTATGCTTTATTACAGTCAAAACTTGTTTTTTCAACATTGTCAATAAGTACTTATACATAGTCAAACTTAGCGTTTACTTTAACGAATCTAGAATATTCTATACCTACTTATAAGAACAGGTTTACAAAATTATTGTATTTTTAGTGTGTTAGTTTAGATGTCAGCTTAAGTCCTAAACTGCTGAACAATTCACTTGTTGATTGATGAAAACCCCCAGTTTTTATTTTTTAGAGCTAACTACTGTTTGTAGTCTGTCTATAGTGTAAATACTATAAATAAAGTTAAAGTTAAAGTATCTTCACGCCCATATCCCCGAATAGGTAGGCAGAGGTACAACCAAGGCACCCACGACTAGCTTAAGACACTAAGTCCCACAATGTGATAGGTGGCAAGCCTATCGCCAATCGGGCACATTTCAAATCCCGACCAATATTTTGTAATTAGAAAATTGGAAAAATCCAATTTTTTTTGTTGGCCGGCCCGGGATTCGAACCCGGGACCTCATGACCCGGTCCAACACCCGGACCGCTAGACCACAGAGGCGATTTTTATAAATGCTTAATAATTTAAAATAATTTATATATCTTAGTTCATTTTACGAAGAGCAAAAATATGCAACAATTTACATTATTAATGTCAGTTTTTTATTCATAGCTGCCCAAGTTAAGGCCCGTATAAACAATTCTAATTCGTCTGCTCGTTGATTTAAGTTGAAGACGTTCTGTAATATCTTTATACTATAAAAAACTGACCGACTGACTGAAAACCCGTTGTACTGATTTAGAGTATGGTAATAAGTGTTACAAATTGGTGGTGATTCTGCTGTTCACAAACTAAACTTACTTTAGATCATGCTGTCTTTTTCGAATGAAACAAAAACAAAAGAGATGGAATATCACAGACAGGTCAGATTAGTCATATACCAAATTGTGATGTTTTTAATCAATAAACGTCTGCAGAAATGTAGCGTACATCAGGTGTACCTGATATACCTTCCAATGTCTTAAAAAACGTAAATAAGCAGATGGATTTCCTGATGGTAAGAAATTCGCGGCGCCTAGAGACAACAAAGGTGGTAATGGTGCGTTGCCAACTTGAAGCGAGGATGTTAGACCTCGAGCAAAAGTAAGTTTACCGGTTAGCTTACCTTCCAAACCGAAACACATTAACGGCAAGCATTGACGTTATGGCCGCAGGAATAAGAAAGGCGGTGGTACCAATCCGGAAGAGTCGCTGCGAAACTCGACAACCTAGTAAGATGTCACGATTTTAGTGACTATAAGCCTATGCTATTTTACGAGCCGCCTGGCAGATAGGCTGATGGTCTATTCTGCAAGGAGACCAACAAGGGAGAATTTTATGTTGTGTCATTTACTAACATAGGTAGTAATGGTGCTTTTCAACGGTAAGCTTTGACGTTATGGCGGCAGGAATACTAGCACTATTCCAAAGCCACTTAAACGATTGCTTTGATGTAAAACTGTGTTACCATACTGCATGACGGAATGTTGGAATCAAATAAGTATCTATTGGTTCCTCATGAGGTCTCAATTTGGGGCGAACTACTGGTTTAAACAGTGCTCTTACGACCTGCCTGGCATCACATGGTCTATTCTAGTCA
>NJDD01000720.1:8638-39469 GCA_002245505.1 Calephelis nemesis
ATCCACCTCGTCCTCTGTTAAATCCCCCACGACCGCCTCGGTCATTAAATCCCCCCCTCCCTCTAAATCCACCACGACCACCTCTATCACCACCACGATTGAATCCACCTCGGCCTCTATTATTCCATCCTCCTCCTTGGTTTTCTCCTTCTTCATTATTCTCATCATTGTTTTCGCCCTCCTAATAAAGATAGAGAGTGTGTTAATACCAAGACAACCCTGTGTATTATCTTATATGTTAAAAGTAAATGCCCGAAAATTATAATAAGCCATTTGTGGCGCACCTCTCATATATAAATAATTTTACATGTAACAGTTTAGCATACATAGAGTTGCCTTGGCTTGAAAAATATTTTTAGGGCATTTACCTTAGCGTCAAACGAGTTGTCTTTTAGCCTAGGGTCCACCTCAACTTTTTCAGTAACTACTCTTCTAAATGGTGTAGCTTTATGATTTGTTTCGATTTTTTCACTAGGAGTCGAAACAGTTTTGTTCCCCTAAAAAATTTATTAACATACTTAACATAACTTAATACAATGTATTTTTTTTCGCAAAATAAAAATTGTTATTATTAATGCAAATGCTAAATTTGGGAAATGTTCAGAATTTTCAATATGTTTATATCAACATCTACAATTTTGTAAAAAACCTTTCATTTTCGTCATCATTATTTGACAAAAGTTTTCTAAAGAAAGGGCAATAAAGATAGGAGTAAAGGTGAAAAATTCAATATTTTAATTACCTATATTAAACCTTCATTATTTCGAGTCAAAAAAATATTGTACCATAAGTTCCAAAGATCACACCTTGCCCTCTTTCCATGTAAAGAGTCTCTCTTTACATACCTAATACACTCAAGAACATGTTTACATTTATTTGCTCAATTAATTAATAAAATTACCGTAAATAATTTAGTGTTAAAGGTTAGATTTAGTTTGAAAGGCTAGGTGTTAGATTAAAGGAGAAAATACTGCATTAGATTACACCATTAGGTTTACGTATATTCATACTTTACATTCATCCAAACGGAAAGCGATAAACGGCCACTGACCTTTGAGTGCAAAACAGTGTTCAAACAAGATTTCTTTAATCTCTTAAAAATGGAAAAATGGTATTAATACATTTAACATTAAAAATATTTATGCCTAGACATGCTATCATAAGCGGAAAAATATTAAGTGATTAAACAGAAAGGATATACAACTATTTTGGACAGGTTGGGGAGACAGGGGCTTGATGCCAAAACTTGGGAGCGCTTTTTACGAAAATTGCGCGGACGCAGGAGCTTGAAATTTGGCACACTTATAGTTTATGTGTAGGAGAAGTAACAAATGCTAATATTTTTCTATAATAATGCTTATAAAGTACATTAAATCAATAAATAAAACATTATCCACATCAACACATTTGACTCACACAAACAAACATATTGACGATAACGATAAAAGATTACAGATGGCGCACTAAAAAGTTTGGAAATAAAGTAGTTGGTCTTGAGAAATGAAGATGGCGTTCTTATCAACAAGATATTAAAATTTATTATGGTCAAATTTTGACCAATGAGCGACCACTAGTTAGAACTAAATCCGCATTTAATGTGTAAATTTTAACAGTATATTAATATTCTTGAACGCTTTTGGTATCATTAGCCATTAGCCGTACACTTAGGGTCAGTGATCATTTTTGCGTTCTGTTTGGAACAGACTATATTGTATACTTAAGCTAAATTTCATACCTTCACAAAGTTGCTGTATGGCTTTTTAGCAGGTGTAGGGTCGCCACCAGATGCTTTTCGTTTCTTCCCTTTTGAGAAACCATTTTCATTTGACTGAAATATATAGGAGTACAATAATAAGTCACAAGTTAAACAAGCTAGGAGAATGATGTGAATTTATATTTTTTACCTTCAAATAGCAATCATTCCATCTTAAATTAACCAATAGTTGGAATTAACCCCTTTATGCAAACACATCCATTTAAAATGAATTACAAATTTATTTTATACAATGGTAGACATTCATCAAAAATAACCATCCAAACTTACTAGGTGGTAGAGTTTAGCAGCAACTCGCCCGGATTTGTACCACCGCCTTCCCTATTCCTGCCGCCATAGGGTTATGACGTGTTTCTGTTCGGAGGGTGAGGTAACCGGTAAATTTACTTTTGCTCGAGGCCTAACATCCCGGCCTCAGGTTGCAACGCACCATTACCACCTTTGGTGTCTCTAGGCGGCTTGAATTTCTTAACATCGGGATATCTGTCTGCTTGTTTGTCTTCCAATATCATAAAAAAAGCACTTTGGCACTTGTAGAATTCGGTAAACAATTGTCTGGATTGGTCTCGTTTTATCTATTGCTGTCAATATGATAAGTATGCCCGCTACTCTCGTGTTCCGATTTGGAAGATAGGTAACTGACAAGCTCGCCTAAAGGGCTAACACCACGGCCCACAAACAACAACAAACCTAAAGAAGTAACCTAACAAGTATCCCAATGCAGAACAACTTTGGTATCTGTAGACAGTATGTATTACTTTCTACCTGTATTAAATAACTTTATCTGCATATTTGCTTCCCGTTGCTATAAAAAAGACCATAATACTTATTCTTACACAAGATTGATTTAAATACATAAAATAATTACCTCAGTGTCTTTTTTTTGTTTTTTAGGAGTTGGTCCATCAACATCATCTCCACCATCATCACTACTGTCATCTGAAGATTCTTTTTTGGATTTGTCGGGTTTAGTTTTGTTTGCAACTTGTTTAGGTGCTTCATCCTCACTGCTGTCATCACTGTCTTCGGACGATGATTTTTTGGCTTTCGACTTTGCTGATGTCACAGGGGTAGCCTTTAAAGTAGGTTTTGATTCCTCGTCATCACTACTATCATCTGAAGATTCCTTTTTCTTGGCTGGTGTGATTTTTGGAGTTGCTTTTTGCGCAGGTTTAGGTTTTTCATCTTCACTGCTATCACTGTCGTCTGAAGATTCTTTTTTCTTAGCAGGTGTCGCTTTTGGAGTCGTTTTTTGCACAGGTTTAGGTTTTTCATCTTCACTGCTATCACTATCATCTGATGACTCTTTTTTCTTGGCAGGTGTCGCTTTTGGAGTGGCTTTTTGAGCAAGCTTAGGTTTCTCATCTTCACTACTATCACTATCATCTGAAGATTCTTTTTTCTTGGCAGGTGTCACTTTTGGAACTGCTTTTTGGGCAGGTTTAGGTTTCTCATCTTCACTGCTATCACTATCATCAGAAGATTCCTTCTTTTTAGCAGAAGTTGGTGCTGCTTTTAATGGTGTCTGAATTGGTTTTGTCTTTTCATCCTCACTGCTACTGTCATCTGAAGATTCTTGTTTTTTAACAAGTTTTGCTGCTGATTTTGGTGTCTGTTTCTGAACAGCCTGTTTCTGAGCAGGCTTAGCCTTTTCATCACTACTGTCATCACTATCTGATGATGTCTCTGCTTTCTTTTTCATCACTAATGGTTTAGCAGCTACTTGATTGACCAATTTATGTTTTGCTGGCTGATCATCTTCACTACTGTCATCATCTGATGATGATTCTTGTTTTTTACTTACAGCTGTCTTAGCTGGAGTAGCCTGGGTTTTAGCAGGAGTTGACTGTGTTTTAGGTGGTTTCTTTTCATCTTCACTGCTATCATCATCAGATGATGACTGTGTTTTTTTAACTACAGAAGGCTTGGCAGGTGTTTGAGGTTTTGGAGTAATAGCCTTTTGACCTGCATTTGTTTTTTTGGGTGCTTCATCTTCACTGCTGTCATCACTGTCTGAGGATGAATCATTCTTTTTAGAAGGAGCAATAGGTTTTGTGGGGGGTTTAGCTTGAACAGTGGGGGGTTTGACCGCTGGTTTAGGTTTTTCATCCTCAGAACTGTCATCGCTGTCCGATGAAGATTCTTGTTTCTTTGCATTTTTCTGAGGAGTAGGTTTAGCAGGAGTAGGTTTAGCAGGAGTAGGTTTAGCAGGAGTAGATTTAACTTGAATATTATTTTTTGGATTAGGTTTTTCATCATCACTGCTATCTGAGCTGTCATCAGATGACTCTTTTTTCTGAACTGCCTTAGGTGCTGAATTTGTTACTTTTGGTTTCACTGGTTGTTTCTTAGGAGTCTTTGTTGCATTGTCATCACTGCTATCACTTGATGAATCCACATTGTTCTGTGCCTTTGGTTTGACACTATTGACCTAAAGCAAAAAAAAAACTAGATTAACTATTTTTTTTTTATTTCTTAAGATTCTACATCTGTAAGAAAACAGTCAGAGGTAGTGACGAATAGTTGTATAATATCACAATCAATCAAGTTTACAATTCTCATCATATTGAAGATCATTTACTTGTGTTAAATTTTTAATGATTGAGGAAATCCCCATGTTGGTCCGGGCTCCTTTGCAGAATAGACCATCTGCCTTTCTTGCCAGGTAGCTCGTAAAAGGCGAGCATAGTCTTATCATCACTAACACCGTGACATCTGACTAGGCGGTAGAGTTTCGCAGCGACTCGCCCGGATTGGTACCACCGCCTTACCTATTCCTACCGCCATAACGTCACGACGTGTTCCGCTTCGGAGGGTAAGGTAGCCGGTAAACTTACTTTTGCTCGAGGCCTAACATCCTGACCTCAGGTTGGCAACGCACCATTACCATCTTTGGTGTCTCTAGGCGGCGTGAATTTCTTACCATCAGGAAATCCGTCTGCTTGTTTGCCTTCCTATAATACAAAAAAAATGTCTAAATAAAATCCCAAAATCATTGATATTACTAATGTGTTTTGTACCTTAGCTGGTGTTTTCTCATCTTCTGAGTCAGATGATTCTTGCTTTATCTTTGCTGGTAATCCATTTTGTTGAGGGATTTTCTTTTGTGGTTCATTATCACTGGAATCATCAGAACTAAATTTGTATGACTTCCAAAATGCAATTTCATTAACAATTA
Organism: Calephelis nemesis; assembly: GCA_002245505.1. NCBI lineage: Eukaryota > Metazoa > Arthropoda > Insecta > Lepidoptera > Riodinidae > Calephelis > Calephelis nemesis. Next base: position 13,591 of record NJDD01000720.1, read on the forward strand.
ATAAAATATATTACTAAACTTTATTAAACGACGATGTAAAACAAAAGTGTTAGTGTGTCTCTGTCTGTGGTGAAATAATGTGTGAACAGATGGACAAATATTGATATTTTTTTTATTTGAAAGTAACCATTTTAGAGATGATTCACAGCTTCATTGCAAGTAGGTTATGTTAAAATTTATAATTTTAGTGTTATACAAAATAGAAAAAAACAATAAATTCACATTCATTCTTTTTGATCTACATTAAAGTATATAATAAGACAGCAAATAAGCACAATGGTAAGATACAATTGTGCCCTACAAGCACCATAGGTATTGTAGGTGCATCTCAGCCCTGTGGCTGGGATGTTAGGCCTGTTGTGCAAGTGCAAGAACATGACAACGAAATTAAGTTTCACTATAATAAAACACCACTTTGATACATATTTTAACTGATGGTTCTGTTTGTACTTTTATGAATTTTGATCAATTTTTTTTTAAATTTAAGTTCAGCGACAAACCCTTTAAATATTTTTTTTCTATACAACACTTTTTCAGTAATGTGTAAAGGTAACCAAACTAATACTAATAATAGGTTCAGAAATACCCATTTCCATCCTGATTATTTCCCTGGAATAGACTTAATGCATCACTCACCTCAATTAATAAGAGCTGCACAGAGACACATTTACCATACAAAATTGTGACATAGTAATAGATAAAATGTTAATTACAATCTCCGAGTTTCTATAGGATTTTAAATTTGCTAATTCATAGTGTTTCAATATTTCATAGATCTGTGATGAACATAACTGTTATTTATGCATGGCACATAGCCAGCCTTGAGACTAAAATAATGTCACAAATTGACTTCAGGGCAGCAATCTACTTGTGAAGAATTGTATAAAAAACCACTATTGCATAATTTATTACCACATTATACTTTAATTGTGAAATAGTACACTAACAAATACTTTATACCACCTGCTTCATTAAGGTACATTCCAATGTAGTGGCAGATTTTACAATCATATAAAATACAGATACTTTACAGGTACAGATTTAAGTCAATGTGGAATATCATATATCAAATTCATTTACAATTTCCATTTAAAATTGATGCGCATTGTTAACAACACAAATATTAAGTAGCATAGGCTAGTTTTAAAAGCAATACTTGCTAAAATTGTAGAAATTAATTTGTAATCAATTATAAAGACCATATTATAGGATGGATAAATAAACACCTACCTTTCAGCTTTTTTGCCTTTTCCCACATTATTCTGAACACCTAACTTTTTGTACTGTGATATACAATCAATCAAGTTGGGCAGAGCTTTTCCTTTAGGTTTCTGAAAATTAATTCAATCATAAAAAATGCAGAAATCCCAGTATCAACTATCTTTGATTGGTTGGATTGCTTTTGCCACATAACAGGACTGGCAGTCAGTAAACTTACAATGTAAGATTCTGATCATCCCACCTTCATGTTAAAAAATCAGAACTATTCTTGGTCAGACGTTACAAACTTCCATTCTTTAGAATTTTCATCATTCAATGTCCTAGTTGACGGTATAATTAATAGCCACACAATGCTAGGTACTGATATTTGTTGTAATAGAAACAAACCAGTATGCTGTGAGCCAGAGTGATCTTTAAGTAATTTGTCAGAACTTTTAATATAAACTTGGGTTTATTTAAATTCCTCACGTTAGGATAATAGACCAACTTCGATCGAGTTACGAGTAAAATTCGGGTAAAAATGCTTCAATCAAATAAAGTTAGCCGAAAGTAAAAGTCACATCATTACACAAAATAAAATGTTTCACAATTAAACGTTAAATATTAACCCAGGATGCTGGATATTAAAAAAAGGTCTTGGGGCACCGGCAACGTAAGCCACCACCACCACGTGCAGACAATTTATGACGTATAAATTAAGTACTAATAAATGTACAAAGGCAACCGTTTAGATATTAAAATTCCTGTGACATCCTTGTGTGTTCATCCGAGATAATTAAACTAAACTAATCATCATCTGAACAAGATACACGTGGGAATTCACAAACATGAACCCCACGTGGTTATAAAGAAAATTTTACTTACGACTTTTGTTTCCTTAGCAAATTCTTGGGCCAAAGATTTTTTGACGGTCAAAAGATATTGATAAACGATTGAATTCACTTCAATTTTTAATTCATTTGAACTCATTTTGGAAATTCTCTATCCCGGCAATCATGGAGAAACAACCGCACCGTAGTTATACACAGATAAAAGAAAAGAGTGTTGTTAGACTTTAGAGATGTGTCAACTCGATTTGCTAACCCGAGTCAACTCGAGCTAGGTCCAACTCGAATCGACTCGAGTTGATTTGTCTATAACTCGCAATTGCCAATAATCGACTCTCCACGGGCCGCGACAGCGCCGGCTACGTGTCGACCGCAGCCGAAAGACACCGACACGGGCGGAGCGAAGATTTCCGATCATCCAAAACTATATCCACTGGTGCAAATGACAATAAAATATAAATACTGTCTTTTTTGGAATGACTAATGTGTTGCCAACCTCGCGGTTTTTACAATTTCACTGGGTTGTTTAAATACTGTCGTACATTTGAGGTTATGTTGGACAGTTGTGTTGTGGTTGTCTACCACTTGTTATTATCGTTTGTTTGCGCTTACTATAATTTTTTGAAAAACATGCTAGGAGCGAAACGTATACCAATTATTAAAATAGATTGTGATATTTGTGATATCTCTGTATATAATTAATTAATAGCATTTTATGCTTTCAACTTCATCAAGTTGGAATGATACTATTTTGTTAAGATTGGTAAATATAAATAGAGTTATTGAGAATTGACGTATGTTACGTTCTTTAAGTAAATAAAAATGCTCATTATAAATGTCAAAAATAAGTAATACACATAAATGAATTGATTTTTTAATTTTCGCAATAATTATATTTATTCTACTCAATTGATTCAAGCGTTTGTCACTAAACTCATCTTAAACGACTTGACCGATTGTGATGATTTTTTTTTGTGTGTGTTCAAGGGAATTCGAGATTGGTTTTTTAGGGTTGATTTTGGAAAATTTCACATTGGATCCCAAAGATTGCGCTACTATCGGAGCATAAAATTATGTAGTAGCTGTTAATGTCAAGCGATACGAAGTTTACTGGGTCGGCTACTTTTTATATAAATTAAGAAAGGTTATAAACACAACTATGGTAATAGAGAAAAACGTAAGTTCTCAAAGTATTTGTAATATTATCATTTATTTTCATTATTTCTTATTTTCTAAGTTTATTCATTTAAGATAAAAAAATATATTAAAAATGCCGTATTACGTCGTTTTAAAACAAGACTGATTTAAAAGCTTTATGACGGAAGTAAAAGTTTCCTTTGAAAAGTCTGCTTTGTCAAAGCTTTTCCGTTACTCATTTGAATATTTAAAAAAATTCCAAACTAAATATCGAAACTAGATTACAAGGTATTCTGCATGTATCTGAGTGGCGGATAATAATAATCGATGTTTCGCAATAATTGTCATGCATGTGTCAAATATCATATATTTTTATCTGTGACAAGTAGGTGAAGTAGGAACTTTCAAGTTTTTGTGACTGTCCGATTGCTACAGCTATTTGCTAATGCTATTGATGTTTTCGTTTTTCTTTTCAACGCAAGGAGGAATTCATTGGGTTATCAGTTATTTTAATTAAAATGTTTTAAGCGAGCCTGAAAGCAACCTAATAGAATCTATAATAAGGATCCAACAATAGGTACGGAAAAAATAGTGAAATGTTTTCGTACACTTGTTTTGTAGATGTACGATGCGATTTTAAGTACTATTTTATTTGAGTTTAAAAGGTACTTATAGTCCTCTGACCATCGTGATTATAATGCCTATTCAACAAATAAACGTGAAGAATTCATCCGATATTGAAAGCTGGGAATGGGGCGGAGGATGCGGTCGAGATGCCATTCGCGCAGGTTCTGGTAGCAGTAATACGTCTTGCAGTAATTCCAGTGGAGATATTTGTCGAATTTGTCATTGCGAAAGTGAAGTTCATAATCCATTACTCGCGCCATGCTATTGTTCTGGTAAGTGAAGTTCTATAAATGTTTAATTCTCATCAGTACCTAATCAGCATATTAACTAGCATCTCAAACTTCCTCTGTTGTGTCTCAATGTCGAATATTTAACAATAGTCAGTCACTAAGTCGGCAAATGATGCATGATGTTGTATCTGGTTTTTTCAAATCAGTCTGTTATAATAATATTATGATGCTATTAGTTGTCATTATTTGTTACCTAAAAACTGTGCCTCTTGATTTGTCAAACTACAGTAAAATTTTCTTTAGCTTATAATATTAAATATTTTTCAGTAGTTATTACCAAAATCACAATTAATAAAATATAAAAACAGACTTAAAAACTTTTGTTTAAATGTAGAAAACTATCACATTAGGTTTGTGTTTAGAATAGTTTAAGAAATGCACCTTGTAAAAGCTTTTACTTGTTTGTGCTTGTTCTAATTGTTGTCTAAGTCTCGTAGACTGTTTTAAGTTTATTCTTATTTTAGGTAGTGTTTTTTTTATTATTCTCATTTTTGTTTTCTTTGTATGAGTAGCTTTTCTAGATTTGCATCAGTTATATTACAGTACATCATTTCTTTATTGGCTGATTTTTATTTTTAAACATAGAAACATGTAAACATATAATATGAAAAAAAAACATATGTAAGGTGTGAATTAAAAGTGTTTACTTTTATACTCATACGATTTTAGAGTCAACTTCAACATCAAACATTTTATGAGTTATGACTATTGCAATTATGTAGCTAATTAAAAATTTTATTTAAGTATATGAAATTCAATTTATTGCAAAAAGTTGTTTGAAAAGTTAGGAATAAATACTACATAATGAATATAAATATACTTAGATACCTAGATGTAAGATGTGACACAAATGTCAAGTTTTAATTTAAAATTTTGACTTTGGTTTATTTATTTAAAATACTTTGTAATATAGAACATCCTTTAGTTAATATTAAATCATCACATGACTAGTGAATGTTATGGAAAATATTCACAGTATGCTCACATGTGTTATGTTGTAGTTGTTGCAATCCATTGAGTAATATTATTGCATAAAATGTATTATACATTTTGACAGTTTGCTTTCCAGGCCAGTTATCTAATAAATGGTCTAGATATGTTTAATTGATACCTGTTATTGCCAGTGACAGTTAATTAAGCTGTAATTGGTATTATAAAAAAAACATTAAATAATTCCTCAAGCAAAAATTAAAGTTACAAAAAAGTGACAGGTTTAATTCAATTGTTTTATAAGGATTGTCACTGTTGGTCCATAGAGATTTAATGCCCTACCCTTTAATGCAGAGTCAGTGCTTTTCCAATTATAAATTGGAGCCAACATTTATTTAAATTATACTTTACATTTTGTAAATATTTTGGTGATTATAATAACATTTGTGATAAATATACAAACATCCATATTTTACACCTTTAACACCTGAGCGATTTGATTGTGGAATGTCAATCTAAGCTTCCCTGGGTACTTACATCCATCCACATTCACATTGTATATCTGCTTTGTCAATCTTTGATCCTTCATTTTTTCTACATGTCCAAACCAGTAGAGCATGCCCTTTCTCCTTTTAAAACCAACACTTTCTTTTAATTCCACTTTGTCTCGGACCTCACTTTTACAAATGCAGTCGGAGAGTGTAACACCACAGATTTTCTGTAACGCCGCACAACACAATGCAACTGCCATTTCCAGAAAACAATGTTGGGATAACCACAGAATTATGCAAAGCGAATCTAGCACATTGACTCAACTCACTTTAGATAGGTAAGCTATTTCTTACCTACAGCTCCATTCACACTATTCCCTGCAAATATGTTATGAGTAATAAAATATATATTATACAATAACTTGTAACCTTGACATGTAATACTCTTGTTTAAACCTGCTTTTATTTATGCAACATTTCACTTCAGAAATAAAGTTTTTTTTATGTCTGAGTACTGAGACTATGTTTAACAAATAAAGAGAACTATATTTAGTCTCTGTCGCCTAATGGTCGACTGGTAGAGAATGCATATATAGCATTAAGTTAGACTTTTGTACTCGCATCTTTTTATTTGTGTAAAATAAAACTCTTCATTTTTGTTTGCTGTTCACAGCCAACTAGGCTGTGTTATTTGACCGCCTCGTTGGTCGAGTGGCTAGCGTACACGCCTAACTACACCGATCAAATGCGAGGCTCGGGTTCGATTCCCGACGGGGGCAGGCATTTGTGTGATGAACATTTATGAAACATGATGAACATTTCCTGGATCTGGGTGTTTATTAAATTTATTCTGGTAGGATTCTATTTAAGTATTTCTATGTATTAGTATCGTTGAATAACACCCATAACACAAGCATATAACTTGCTTACTTTGGGGTTAGATTCAATTTGTGTGACTTGTCCAAGGAGTATTTATTTATTTTACAAACAGGAAATCAGTTAACAAGTATGTACTAAAACAGTGCAAACTTAAGAAACACATTAGAAAGGGTTGCATCATATTGAATGAAAGGTTCATAATTATTAAAATTTAAAGGTCATTATATTTAATTTAAACTTTAACTGTGTTATATTTAACCGCATAACATAACAAATTAAATAAATGTAGGACACATTTGAATGTTGATTCATGAAATATGATTTATTTATCACTATAATAAATAACATAATTACATAATAAGCTATCATAATTATCATACTACGTGACTTCAACTCTTCTGTTCACTAGCAAAATCGTTCTTCTACCTTCACTTACGTTTGTTATTGACCGAGCAAGCAAAGCAAGTGAAGGTCTGTGTTCAGATGAGATGGTAGTTGTATGTTTGTTCAACTATTTATAACTTTTTGAATATTTGAGAATTTTGAATTGAACTTAATTAAGTGTGTGGTATCGAATAAAAGGCTTTTTTATTTCTATTGTAACTACATAGTTTTCGAGTAATACCTAAGTAAATAAGTAATCTATGTACTGAATGTATTTAAAAATGTAACATTTGTAACAACAACAGTAATTATTAATGATATTGATGGTGACTGCAATTGGTAGACGTAGATGGTGCTGGTGATGATAAATAAAAAAATAAATATCCCTGGATGTGACGCAGTGATTGTGGTGACTGTATTGGTGATGATATTATGACGATGTCATGACGTTGTCATGACGTTAAAGACCCTGTTGTCATTGTGCTTTGATGATATTGTGGTGGTGATGTGATAGTGACGGTGATAACCATGTTGTTGTTGTGCTGTAATGGTGACGTTTAAGTTAATGTTGTGGCTGTGTCGTGACGATATCGTAGCTGTGTCGTGACGGTAACGGTGAAGATGGAGTCGTGTCTTTATTTTGACTTTTTCGTGAAGGTCACGTTGACGGTGACGATGTTGATGACGATATCGTGACTATGTCGTGAATGGGCTGTGATGTGGTCAAGATGATGCTGTGACTGTTTTGTCATGATGTCATGACCGTGTTGGGATGGTGATGTTATTAGTGACGATTTCGTGACAGTGTAATAACAATATTGTGCGGATATTGTTACGAAGTCGTTTGGATCTAGTAGAGGTATCGTGGCGGTATTTCGGTGTTAAAGAACATTTTAAATTTATGAATTAGAAGGAAATATGTGTTTTGGCCAATTTCACTTTAATTTCATTACCACGTGAAAGAAAGAAAATATATTTATTTGCGGAATATGCGTGTTGAAGTTGTTACAAAATTATTTAAGCTTTCCGACATATTATACCACATTGTGGTGTGCAAATAATTTAATACATTTATAAGTATAAAATAACTAATTATATACACAATGTTTTAATATTCATACGAATAAATAGTTTTATTCTTATTATAATTTGAGTTATAACTTACAAATAATTTTAAAATGATAATAAATTTAGCCCTGTCTACCGTAAACTACCACCGTTGCCAAACCTAGCCAGTCGGGAGAAGAAACGGCGAAATAAACTCCCTTGGTGATATAGGTACAGACATTTTTAAATGTAGCTTGTCTCATCCTGATTAAATCTACACATAATAGGTCCATCTCTGTATACTGCTACCACTAACCTTAATCTTAAAAATAATTATTAAACTTCATTCGTTATTCGCAAACAACACACAAAAAGAATAAAAACACAGATGAAATTATGCCTTCTCATATTTTTCCCCGTTTTGGTCCGTCCTTTGCAGAATTGACCATCTGCCTTTCTTGCAGATAGTTCGTAAAAGGCGAGCATAGGCTTACCGTCACCAACACCTTAACTTCCGACAAGGTGGTAGAGTTTCACAGCGACTGGCCCGGATTGGTACCATCGCCTTATCTATTTCTGGCTCTATAATATTAGCGTTTGCCGTTGACGTGTTTCGGTTCCGAGGATTAGGTATCGTAAATTTACTTTTGCTCGAGATCTGACATCCCGGCCTGAGCTTGGCAACGCACTATTACCACCTTTGGTGTCTCAAGTTGGCGTGAATTCCTCACCATCGGAAAATCCGTACGCTTGTTTTCCTTCCAATATAATGAAAAATACAGTCGCATGAATGAAATGTATGTCAGATCATAATGACCATTGCCTTTTATCATATGGTAATGGTATGATGCACTTGGTTAGACAGCTTCTTTTTTTTCTTGGTTAAGGACAAGACAGAAATTTACTGCATGTCTGAACTAACTGCAGCAAAAGAAGGTTGTTGTTCTTATTACATTATTTACGCACTACTCTTGCTTTGTGCAAAAACGTTATATTAAAGCAATGGTAAATGAATTTGGAAACGTAAAAGGATCTATCTGCTCTGCTGCTCACGTAGTATTCGGTTATAGCTAACCGCTGTTGGTATTATAATATAGCAACATGCATTCACATCGTCGGTCGAATCACGAAAATCGTAACCAACAAAATGCCCATTTTGAGTTTGACTTGACGTGATGTCTTTTGACAAAAAAAATCTTATATCTTCTAGTATAATAAAGCTAGTGGAAATAATCGCCTCTGTGGTCGAGCGGTCCGGGTGTTGGACTTGACTGCATGAGGTCTCGGGTTCGAATCCCGGGTCGGCCAACAAAAAGAAAATTGGATTTTTCCAATTTTCTTCAAAAAAAAGGTGGTCGGGATTGGAAACGTGCCCGGTTGGCGATAGGCTTGCCACCTATCACATTGTGGGACTTGTGACACACTGGTTGTGCCTCTGCCTACCTCTTCGGGGATATTAACGTGAAGATACTTTTTACTTTTTTTTAGTGGAAATATTTTAATAACTAAACATTCGCCTATTCGTGATTCGACCGACGATATCTTCCTACCTCCTTACGGGGTAGGCAGAGAGTGTCGAGTGCCAATTAAAAAGTGTTATAAATAATATGATAATAACAATAAAAATAATTCGCCTCTGTGGTCTAGAGGTCCAAGTGTTGGACTTGACTTAATGAGGTCCCGTAAACAATAATAAAATACGGTATTTCCAATTTTCTAATAAAAAAAAAATGTTGCTAGGGATTGGATATGTGCCCGGTTGGCGATAGGCTTGCTACCTATCACATGGTACTTAGTGTCTTCGACTAGTCGTAGGTGCCCTGGTTGTGCCTCTGCCTTCCACTTCGGGGATATGGGCGTGAAGATACTAATTTAACATTTTTCTGAGAGGAATGCACTATTATACACAAAAAAAAATCTTCAATCTTATTGGTAGTTTCTGACTCAAACAAACACAACCTCTGATTACATATTCTTGCCATTGTCCTCTTCTAGGTATGTATACTTAGTACTACGTATGTCCAACGTTTATGTTGCACCTATACCAGTTCAAGTTGGGAACTCAATTCTTGAAGTTGTTGATCAGTATATAGGTATACCTAGGTCAAGTTATTCGGTTAGGTAAATCCAACTTCAAGAAAGAGGTCAACCGCCGAATCCAACTCGGATGGGCAGCGTTCGAGAAGCTAAAGGGCATCTTCTTGTCCAAATTACCGCAGAGCATAAAGTCGAAAGTCTTCGACCAGTGTGTATTACCGGTGATGACATATGGAACTGATGCTTGACCGTTAAATGTGGGCCTCTTAAAAAAGCTCAGAGTCACTCAGCGTGCTATGGAGAGAGCTATGAGAGCATATGCTCGGTGTTTCTCTGCGAAATATGATCCGTAATTCGGTGATCCGCAAGAGAACGAGAGTGACCGACATAGTTCAGAGAGTCAGCAAGCTGAAGTAGCAATGGGCAGGCCACATTGCTCGCAAGACCGACAGCCGCTGGGGAAGAAAGGTTCTCTAGTGGCGGTCCTGCACCGGAGGACGTAGTATTGGACGACCGCCCACCCGGTGGACAGATGGTCTGGTCGCGGCGAGTCGCGGTCGCGAGCTGGATACAAGCGGCTGGTGACCGTGACTTGTGGTACTCTTTGGGGGAGGCCTATGTCCAGCAGTGGACGTCCTCCGGCTGATGATGATGATACTTAGTACTTACACAGATATCTAACTTGTTGTAGCAACAGGTTCGCAACAGTAACATATTTTTCCCCGGGTTGGTCCGGGCTCCTTTGCAGAATAGACCACCTGCCTTTCTTGCCAGGCAGCTCGTAAAAGGCGAGCATAGGCTTATCGTCACTAACACCGTGACATCTGACTAGGTGGTAGAGTTTCGCAGCTACTCGCCCGGATTGGTACCACCGCCTTACCTATTCCTACCGCCATAACGTCATGACGTGTTCCGGTTCGGAGGGTAAGGTGGCCGGTAAACTTACTTTTCAAAGTCAAAAAAGTCAAAAGTCATTTATTCTGTAGATTTAGGTATTACACTGATGATACATCAAAAATTGGTCTCTAAAACCTGCCGAGTAGGCGTACAGATTTATTATGCAAATATGATTGTGGGTAATTAAAATTATTTTTGTATACTACTTAAAATAACGTTAATTAGGTTTGTGCCACACTGTACGTTCCTTAACAATAATTATAAATAAAACATTAGCACATAATATGAGACGTGTACCATTACAAATAACATTTTTTTTTGATTAAATAGATTATAGACATGATAATAAACTGATTTTACGATTCCATACGGTACGATTTCCATATTGAAGCTGAAATATTTCAATAAATATGTCAATGTAAACAAATTCAAATCCTATGTCCAACTTAAGTTTAAATTAAAAAAAATAGTCATTAATGAGTCAAATAAAATTCGTAATGTCAAATTTCCCCAAAACAAAATTATTAACTAAACATTATAATTAAAATAAAAAAATAAAAAATAAAAAAAAAATAAAAAAAAAATTCGTGACCTCATCAAAAGGATTCAAGTGTTTTCTTATTCTAAATTGAAATCGTCGACTTTTGCTTGAGGCCTAACATCCTGACCTCAGGTTGGCAATGCACCATTACCATGTTTGGTGTCTCCAGGCGGCGTGAATTTCTTACCATCAGGAAATCCGTCTGCTTGTTTGCCTTCCTATAACATAAAAAAAAATAATATCAGCAATAGCTAATATGTCAGTTATTTCTTAGTATCAGAAAATTTGTCAATTTGTTTATTTTTCTACGACACAAAAAAACTGTGTTTAGCTTAGTTTTATGTATTTACAATAATAATGATTTCAGGGAGTTTAAAATATGTACACCAGAGTTGTCTGCAGCAATGGTTGACAGCTTCGGAAACCAGATCGTGTGAACTATGCAAATTCAACTTTATCATGCACACCAAAATTAAACCATTCAGTGAGGTAAGACATTTTAATAATTTATGTTGTTTATCCTTAATGTGCATGCTAATGTCGCTATGTGTTTTGTTTCTTATAGTTATTGATAACAGTAGCGTTAGTAGTTGTAGCGTCTGGTTTCATCCTATGTATATTAAAATATACAGCACTAGCAGTTTCACGCAGCTTCGCCTGCGTAACTTGGCTTCTACTATACCGATTTGGATGAAACAAAGCCTATGTTACTCGTGGATAATGTAGCTTTCGAATGGTGAAAGAATTTTTAAAATCGGTCCAGTAGTTTTTGAACCTATTCATTACAACCAAATAAACAAAGTTTTCCTCTTTATAATATTACCTCTTTAAGTATGACAAACTCGGTATAACAACAGTTATCTGACAGTGAGATTCCTATAACAATAGGTACCTACAGTAGTACTATTTAAAATAAGCGCTTCTGCTGTATTAGTCAAGCTTTGGAAATCAGAATATATTTTAAAGATATCTATATACAGTTGTTATAACATTATTAATCGTTTCGCTTAAATTTAGATTAGGTCAGCCAATTTAAAAATAAAGGTAGAAAGTGTAAAAAGTATAAAAAGCGCAATTAAAACGCATAGTAAAGCGTATAATTTAAATAGTAGTACTGTACGAAAGTTTTTGAGATTAGCCAAATGACGAATAGGTCGACTTTTTACTTATAATACTACTCCGTCAAGAAAATACTGGGACAAGATCATGAATACCCAAACTGTTTGTTATTCATCAAAATTTATTTAATCACCTTAAAAGTATGCTGCTTTTGAAACGATACACTCTCGATAACGAACAATTTTTAAACGCTGTTTCTGGAATTGAGTTCAGTTCTCGTCGCGAATTTTCTTTTATGTCTTCTACCGATTGAAAACGGGTGTCACCAACTGGTAATTTGAGTGTGAAAAAGGAAGAAGTTTGCTGGGGCTATATCTGGTGGATATGGTGGTTGCTCGATGGTATTTGTTGAGCGTTCACGATGGTCGCTTTGTACGAAGGCGCATTATCGTGGTGCAAAAAATTTCTTTTCACAAATGTAGCATTTGTCGTCAAATTTATCCTACTCATGCTTTTTCTGATATACTCTAATCTCGCTTCCATACAACAACGTCGGGACAAGTACAGAGTTATGCAAAGCGAGTTTTTTTTTATGTTATAGGAAGGCAAACAAGCAGGCGGATTTCCTGATGGTAAGAAATTCACGCCGCCAAGACACCAAAGGTGTTAATGGTGCGTTGCCAACCTGGGGTCAAGATCTTAGGCCTCGAGCAAAAGTAAGTTTACCGGCTACGTTACCCTCCGGACCGGAACACGTCATGACGTTATGGCGGCAGGAATAGGTAAGGCGGTGGTACCAATCCGGGTGAGTCGCTGCGAGACTCTTCTACCTAGTCAAATGTCACGGTGTTAGTGATGATAAGCCTATGCTCGCCTTTTACGAGCTGCCTGGCAAGAAAGACAGATGGTCTATTCTGCAAAGAAGCCCGGACCAACACGGGGGGAAACCAACAACGGGAGTCTGACTTAAAATTTAAAACCTCGCATTGAAATAGCTTACCCAGCGCTCCATTCACACTATTCCCTTCACAAACTCTTTTTCCACATCCGCGGTGTACCTTCCATCCCTGCTAAAAGCACAACTAAAACAATTTCATTCACTTGTTCTAGCACTACACCATCAACTAAAACTCATACATTCGTTCTGGCTTCATCTCTTTCAAACACCATTACTTTGGTTTTCATCGCCTTCTAGAATATGTAATCGTCTTTCTTAACAAGAGCCTTCTATAACTGTGACCTGTGTTTGCAGGTCAGATGATCATTGACCTTAACATTTGAAGACAGTAGTCTAAATACAAAATAAACAAGCGTGCTGACAACACACAACCCTGCTGAACGCTAATGTCGACATCCAATCAAAGCGATATTTTGCCGTCCACCCGCACATATGCTTTACATTTTAAATACATAGACTGTACAGCACACATCAGGGACCCATCTATCCCATAATCTGGTTAAATATCCCAAAGCTTCTCACGTACAACTCTGTTAAACTATATTTCTAAATCCACAAAACCACAGAAAACCTTCTGGCTCACAGCCAGATGTTGCAGATGTTCTACGATGTTGCGGAGCGAAAACACCTGATCCCTACATCCCCTTCCAGACTTGAAACCACCCCGAGACTACCACAATATTCCCTCGGACATTCCCTGTAACCTCCTTTCAACTATTTTTCTAACACTCTTGATGCCAAACTGATCAAACTAATGGCCCTGTAACTGGTGCAGTCCATACGTAATCTATTACGTATTTTCTTTATACAAGGGAATGGTAACCGCACGCTGCCAGTTTTGAGGACTCTGCTGGTCTTCCAACATTTGTTACAAAGGACCCAAAAAGACTCCCGGATGGCAGGACCACCAAGCTTGATCATGCCCGCTGCAACCATAACTACTCCCGCTTCCTTACTATATTTCATACTTAAAACAAAAAAAAAACTCGTATAATATTTAATCCTAAAAAAAAGGTAATTTTGACATTACAATAACTTTCCTCGGCCTCACAATAGATTCTAAATTTCAGTGGGGTTTCAGTTTCAAACCTGACAAAAAACTTTTTCAAAGTTCTGCAGCTTACGCTGTAAAGAAAATCAGGCTACTTATGGACGTACAGACTGCGAGACTTGTCTATTTTAATAATTTTCACAATCATTTGACATACAAAATTTATTATGGGGCAGAGCTGCTGACATTGATACAATTTTTATTATTCAAAAACGTGCTATACGAGCAATTTATAACTTGGAGGGTAGAGCATCTCCAAGACTACGGTTTAAGGATATTAACATTATGACTGTACCTAGTTTATGTACATATGAAAATATAATGTATGTTAGAGAAAATATAGATTCATTTACAAAAAAATAGTGAAATACACAGTGTAAACACAAGAAATAAAAATAAGATAGCTGTACAAATGTTTCGACTAAAAAAAACCTCGAAGTGTTTTTTTGGCACTTGCGTACTTGTTTACAACAAAATTCCTGAAAGTGTCAAAATTTATCGGAAACAAATTTTAAAAATTATGTCAAAAATACCCTGACGAGAAAAGCTTAAGATTGAGGCATATTTTGCTAACAATTCAGTTTGGACAACATGTTAAATTTAAATGTTTATATATATATTTTTATTTATTACTGTTATAACAGGATTTCAGAATTAGATTCAATTATTATTTCAATGTTATTTTCCATTTCTTTATTGACATTTTTAATTGATTCTCGACATACATACTTTTTTTAATTTTTACCTATAAAAATATAATGTTCATATTTTTTAAATTATAATAATGTGCTATTTCATAATTTATGTTATGTAATTAAGCCATTATTGACCTTCAAAAAATGTACTCATATACTTATTTTGAATAAAAATGAAAATGAAATAAAATTACAAATAGTCACATAATCATCAGCCGGAGGACGCCCACTACTGGACATGGGTCTCCCCCAAAGAGCACAAGACGGTCGCCAGCCGCTTGTATCCCGATAAATAGTCACATACATTTTATTTATTTGTTTGTTTTATCAGTGCAGCTTTTTATGTAACTGTGACGAAACTTTCGAATACCTAAAAAACACGTTTTGTAAAGTAGGTCTGATATCGCGTTGGAGGTTTTGTTATACCAAAACCAATAACGATAAGTGGATTACGAGACCAGTTATCAAAATACAACAAAATGTATTTCGTTATAATATTATATACATATACCTAGTGTCCGAGTTTTTTTACGTCATGCTAATTAACATACTTATCCGGCCGCAGACGAATCATTAACATTTAGTTTACATACAAACTAGTTTGAGGTGAAGAAACTGCGAAATTGACTCAAGTATAGGGTGGGTTACTTCAACTAGTTCGTTAACGTAAATTATTTTTGACTAAGTTTTTTTTTTTCAATAAGTTAAAAGTTTTTGTAAAAATACGTACTATTTGATTTATTTATTTTATTTAATTATTTATTGTACACAATTTATGACTTAAAATATGGACAGTGATAAACATAAATGCACAAAAGGTGGGCTTATCTCTAGGACTACAGATTTCTTCCAGCCAACCCTAAAATTTAGAATCTGTGATGAAACAGTAGGATTTTATGTGTTTTTTTATGTCATAAGATTTCGAATAAGCACACGACTCTCCTGATGGAGATATAACCGTGAATAAATCCCCATTTCGAATCGTCTTCTCTTCACGCCTGAACGGTTGGACAGATTTTGTTAATTCTTTTTTTGTTGTGTTGATTATTTAATTGTCAGCGGAAGGTTCTTACTTATGAATGGGAAATGGGGATGATTTAATCCACACAAACGGTTAGTAGCTTTTGACGTTAACATGTCAAGCGATACGAAGTTAAATTAAAATAGCCCTGGACAAGTTACACAAATTGAATCTTACCCCAAAGTGAGCAAATTATATGCTTGTGCTTATGGGTTTAGTCAACGATTCTAATATGTAGAAATAAATATCCAGACCTGGAAATTCAGACATCTAAATGTTCATCACACAAATGTAGGGAAACGAACCCGAGTCTCAACCCGAGCTGCCAACTGTAGTAGGTATCCGGACATAATAACATAAAAAAAGAAAACAATTCTATTTCTTCTATCTCAGATAAAATTTTTAAAACATTATTAAGTGTTAAGAGTTTGACTCAACTGTAATAAGCACAAGCAATCGTGATATTGATAGAACCCGTAGCGAAAGGAAAATCAGAAGAAATTAGAATAAAATAGATTGTCTTATGTAGAACTAGCTTCCGCCCGCGACTCGAAGATTATTTTTCTACGTATTTTTTCAGGATAAAAAGTATCCCATTTTATGCCCAGGATAAGAAGGTATAATTATACCATGTTTCATCGAAATCGAACCGTTAGTTTTCACGTGATGTCTGAACATACAGACAGACAGACAAGACAATTTTTTTAAATCATATATTTGGGTTTGGTATCGATCCAGTAACACCCTCTGCTATTTATTTTTTCTATATTTTCAATGTACAGAATTGACCCTTCTACAGATTATATGTATAGATGTCAAACCAAATCAAACCAAATACACGTTGACCGCCTCGTTGGTCAAGTGGCTAGCGTACACGCGTAACTACATCGACCAACCGCGAGGCTCGGGTTCGATTCCCGACGGGGGCAGGTATTTGTGTGATGAACATTTAGATGTCTGCATTTCCGGTTCTGGGTGTTTATTAAATATATTCTGGTATCTATTTAAGTATTTCTATATGTATAGTATCGTTGACTAACACCCATAACACAAGTATACAATTTGCTTACTTTGGAGTTAGGTTCAGTTTGTGTGACTTGTCCAGGGATATTTATTATTATTATCATTTATTGGCATTATTTCTTATTTTCTAACTTTATACATTTAACAATATAAAAAATAAATTATTAAAAATATAAACATCGGGCAACAAAAAAGAAAATTGGGTTTTTTCCAATTTTCTAATAAAAAAAAAGGTTGCTCGGGATAGGACATGTGCCCGGTTGGCGATAGGCTTGCCACCTATCACATTGTGGGACTTAGTATCTTCGGCTAGTCGTGGGTGCCCTGGTTGTGCCTCTGCCTACCTCTTCGGGGATATGGGCGTGAAGATACTTTTACTTTTATAAACATAAAGCCCCAAAGACGGTGGTCTTACAACTAAACCGTCAGTGGTCAGGAAGACAGACTGAGGAACCTCCGCACAATGAATGCAGTACACAAAACTGCTGCCTTCTGAATCCGGCCCTTAACCCAGGGTTGCAGAGCGAGTCTCTTAAGGTTTTGGTCGAGACTCTTCGGTATAAGACCGTTTACTGACACGACTATCGGGACAATTGTTGTTGAATCAACATCCCACATGTCGGTAACCTCGTGAGCCAAGTCTATGTATTTTGTCAATTTTTCCTTCTCAGCTTTTACGAGGTTAACGTCACATGGAACAGTGATATCAACAAGAAAAGCCCGGCGCTCCAACCGATCTACCAGCAAGATGTCAGGCTTATTGGCGACAATAGTCCTGTCCGTGATGACAGACCGGTCCCAGTAAAGCTTTGCATGGCTATTTTCAAGAACTAACTCCGGTGAATACTTATAGTAAGGCACTTCAAAACCGACAAGTCCATATCGAAGAGCAAGTTGCTGGTGAATTATCTTGGCTACTTGGTTATGCCTGTGCAAGTACTCGCCGTTGGCAAGATGGGAACAACCGGAAATAATATGTCTAATTGACTCACCAGGACGATGGCACGCTCGACATATGTCAACCGTGCCATCCCTCATGATGTTTATTATAATTTGGTTTCCACTTGGTTAACGTCACTTTCTAAACTGAGGTTTCAATATTTTTGAAGAAACCCGCCTGTAAAGTAAGTGGTTGCGTTGCGGACATACAACCAAAAATTATATTTATGGAATCGCAGTGTTTGACGTCATTTTATAAAATCACTCGGTTACGTAACGTCACTTAGCGGATCTTGTCATTTCGATACCTCGATACCGCTACAAAATTTGCAGCTTATTATACAGCAAGATTTTTTTATCACCATCCAAATTTTTTCTAGGCATAAAGTATCTATAGATAAGTCCATTTATGAAAAAAAAATAGGTATCTAGCAGGTAGCTATCTAGCATGTCAGAGCACTCAGCGCGTAGGTACGCAGCGCGCGCTGCCCATAAACATCAATATTTGCGATGTCATATCTTAATATTTAGTATTGAGGGATACTAAAAGAAAAAACACGTATTTAATTATTTTCACTTAAGATCAACATATCAAAATTTGGATGGTGATTAAAAAGTCAGGGTGTATACTTATCTACGGCTGACTTAACCGCCGACCCCCTAAATATTTTAACCGTACGATGGGAATGCGATGTCTATATCGCCTTTTACGAGCTGCCTGGCAGGAAGGCATGAGAGATTGTGCTAACGCTTTATGTATACTCAACTGCCTTTACAACCTCAGTGGAAATCGCTGTTTTGATCCGGTTTTGAAGGCCCTTCAACCAGGAAAAGTGATTTACGAATGTCCGACGTCCCTTCTTGTTAGCAACGGCTTTGCCACCGTTGATGTCTACAGGCGTGTATTTTTTGGCGTCAGGAATAGGCAAGGCGGTGAATCCCTATCCCCGGCATGTTGCTATACAGCAGGGGTGGGCAATTTCTTTTGACAACGGGCCGGCAAATTAAAAAAGATCTAGTGGCAGGCCAGTAAATTATAATTAATCTTGAGGCGGGCCGGTTTATTAAGACACCTAAAAATAGCAGTAAATATTACGATTATAAAACGTTGTATATAGATAACATAAAGCATTTTTTTATTATTTTACAATCCTTTATTAAAATAAAATCTATTTATGAAGACTTAACATATGAAATACGCAATATATATGTTTGAAGTATCGATTCAGTATCTTAATTGTTCAAATTTCAATAGTCTTTTTAACATTTTGACCATTAACTTTTTTAAGGAAGTTCATATTTTTTCAAAAAAACCCTCGGCGGGCCGGATTAAAACCTTTCAAGGGCCGGATGCAGCCCGCGGGCCGTAGTTTGCCCACCCCTGCTATACAGCATCTTGCCGCTAGTGATCTTGTTGGTTATGACTTATGTTTTAACCAGTTCTCGTCTCTTACGAGATCTTTGGCAGAAAGGTGTCCATTCTACTTAGCAGAACTGGACCAACACGTAAAAGAAAAGAAAGAAAATTATTTTTTGGGGAATATGTGTGTACATGAGATGTTACAAAACATATTCTACCATATTTTGGTGTGCAAATATTTTAACATTTATAATAAATATTATTTAATTATATATGTTTTAACTTTTAAGCCAATTATTTCTTTTTATAACTAGATTAATTATTTGTTACCAAAACATTTTAAAACTATAATTAAATTTAACCTTGTCTATCGTGAACTACCACCGTTTCCAAACCTAGCCAGACAGGAGAAGAAACGTGGAACATATATATATTCCTAACATAAGAAAATCTGTCCCCATGTGAGTTTACAAATATCAAATTAATTCACATGTGCATTTAAACACTACATAGTACAAAACAAAGTCGCTTCCTCTGTCCCTATATCCCTTTGTATGCTTAAATCTTTAAAACTAGTCATCGGATTTTGATGCGGTTTTTTTAATAGATAAAGTGATTGAAGAGGAAGGTTTATATGTATATTTAATAGCCGTGCAAAGCCGGAACGGGCCGCTAGTTTAAATATAAAAGTATTTAAAATTTTTACACGTCTCGAGTGATTAGATCATCAAGATATAACACGTTCACTCTTCGTACTTGGGCCGTATTAAACAAAACATGCCTAATTGAGATAATACTCGTCTGGTTTGAACTTTGAAGGTTGTTTTACATCTACACGGCCAAATTACCAACATTACTATAGCATTATTTTTTTTATTACAAAATTACTATGTTTTTATTATACATGAAGTTATATAATGTATTCTTTTGGAAACACGTTTACATATTTTGTGTATTGTTAAAGGAGAAATATTCAACCTTTTGTCCTCTAATTAAAATTGAATAAGGAAACAGCTGTTGTTGTTTACATGTTTATCAGGGTCATTGGTGGTGACTTAGACAAAGAGGTGGCAGGAATGTGATGTGTCCGGTCATCATTTCTTCGTTTTTCACATATTTATCTTTTTTTGAACATATTTATTATATTGAACAACTGTTTACATTGAAACGTATGTATAATAGATTTTCATACAAATTGTCATCTATAGCTATATCTTCATTTATAGCCTGGGGGGGGGCTTATTTTAAAAAAAGTGGCCTTTGAATCTTGTGTCGAACTATATGCTGCTGGTTCTCACTGACGAAGTTGAATTGACGAAGTCTTTAAAAGTATCTTCACGACAATATCCCCGAAGAACTGAAGACACTAAGTCCCACAATGTGA
Organism: Calephelis nemesis; assembly: GCA_002245505.1. Lineage (NCBI taxonomy): Eukaryota > Metazoa > Arthropoda > Insecta > Lepidoptera > Riodinidae > Calephelis > Calephelis nemesis. The sequence continues at coordinate 34,389 of NJDD01000720.1, forward strand.
TAGGTGGCAATCCTATCGCACATATCTAATCCCGAGCAACGTTTTATTTTTATTAGAAAATTGGAAAAACCCAATTTTCGTTTTGTTGTCTGACCCGGAACTCAAACCCGGGACCTCAGTCAAGTCCAACAACTGAACCGTTACACCACAGAGGCAATAGTTGATCTTTCGTAAATAAATTCACGTTTCATACTTGCACACGTTTGATGAGATAATATTATGTTGTTCAACCTTGTAAGTGTCAAGCGCCTACTTTTAAGCCTTGTTTTGTTTGCCCAAAGATGAAGAATGCTAAAGCAAGCTCGTTTTTTGGAGTAAATAAGTAAAAGCCATTAGCAGTTACTTTTGGACACCTAAATGTAGCTGTAAAGGCAACGAAATCTATATAATATTAATTAATACGTAATCACTAAAACTTTGGACCCCTGTTTACGAAAATTGTGCGGACGCAGGAGCATAAAATTTGGCACACTTATAGTTTATGTGTAGGAGAAGTGTAGAACGCTAATAGTTTTCAATAATAATGCTCATAAAGTACATTAAAATAAATAAATAAGACATTGCTGACACTAGCATGCATTTGACACTCACAAACAAATATGTTGATGATTATGATAAAAGATCACAAATGGCGTACTAACTATTAAGGAAACAAAGTAGTTGGTCTTGAGAAATGAAGATGGCGTTCTTATCAACAAGATAATAAAATTTATTATAGTCCAATTTCGATTAATGGGCTACAACTAGTATAGATAATCCATATAGCACTAAGTCCGAGCAAAACCTACATCGCGATATTAAATTTATTTAACCTGATATCGTATACAAAAATTATAAATCTTCTCATTAAGACCTCGGGGAACTGCCAGGTCATAGCTTACCTAAGTGGAAAAATCTCTATCTTTGCGTGATCTCAACACTTCTTAAAGCTTTTTAAAAATCGGTTTATAATTCATTTAATTTAATACTTTTATTACCGTCTTATTAATAAACATGGACTAAGGTCGGTGTAAAATTAAGTTGATATTATAGTCTGTATCACATTGTAATAAGGACTACAATCCATGGTTAAACCTTGGAGTAATTTACGCCTCGTTTATTAATAAGACAGTTAGCGTCTATTGATTACAAACGAATAAGATTTTCCTGTATGTACATATAATAATAGCATAAATATAGATTTTAAATTACGTAATAATTATAAATACTTATCCTGGTAGCACATAAACAATGTAGAACTCTCTCAGTCATTCTTTGATGCTCTTCCTGAGCGCACATGGTCTGGCTAGGACTATTTTTTTATTCTGTGTAGCTTTATCACTCTTTTACAAAGCTATTTAAAAACTATTCTAAAAATGAATAAAAATAGTTTTTTAAATTAAATAGGCATATTGAAATCTGAAAAGGTATGATTTCAGTACAAATTCTTTATGGCCTTCCTGAAATGCGTCATCGGTATTAGACGTAAGCATGTTATGGATTATTGCCAGCGATTGCCTATTTCTTATCGGTCACTGGGGATTACGTTGTCACTGCAGTTGAGACACTTGCCGACAAAATGGTGAAGCTTTCTTTATTTGTCTTAAGCTCAACCTTTAGTTTTGTATAGGGGGTGGGGTATACAATTGTGTGTGGTCGTGCACATCATTTGTTTACTTTATGGGATTTACAACCACATGGCTTTCCTCAGGGTAAGGATCAACCATGGCCTAAAGATTTTAGAGATGCTATTGATGCATCGCTGTCTTTCTACCGGCTAATTCACCCTCCAGGCTGGAACATAACACTCTCATTATGGTGGTAGAAATAGGTGAGAATGGGTGGGGCTATTCGGGCAAATTGCTGCATAGCACACCTATGGGTTGTTGGTAATGAGACATACTTTTGCGAACTACCCGACAGCCCGGCATGTGTCTCTTTCACACAGGGAACAAGAATCAACATGGGTTATATTTATTCTGTTTTTGGGTATATCGTTTGGAGTATTATATAAGTTCAAGATATTTCTAAATTCAGGTGAAACTAAGTTTCGGAATTTTGGCAGGATCGAGAAACGTTATGGACGAAGTTTTCTTTAATAATTGAATTTCGCGTAGGTACACATTAAGTAAAACTAGTGGTCGCCCATTGGTCGATATTTTAATATCTTGTTGATAAGAACACCATCTACATTTCTCAAGACCACCTACTTTGTTTCCAAATTTTTAGTGCGCCATCTGTGATCTTTTATCGTTATCATCAATATATTTGTTTGTGTGTGTCAAATTCATGGTTGTGTGGGTAATGTTTTATTTATTAATTTAATGAACTTTATAAGCTCTATTATTGAAAAATATTAACGTTCTGCTCTTCTCCTACGCATCTATATATCCATATTAATACTAATACTAACTAATAGATAAAGCTGAAGAGTTTGTTTGTTTGAACGCGCTAATCTCAGGAACTACTGGTTCGAATTGAAAAAAATATTTTTGTGTTTAATAAACCATTTATCGAGGAAGGCTTTAGGAGCGAAAAAATAACGGAAAATGTTAAAAAACGGGGAAAATTAATCATGCTTGAGGGCTTCCGTTGCATGCGCTACGAAAACGGTTCAAGATACCAAAAATATATGTATGAAAGAATTATTCCTCTTGAAATTATCTAAAAAAAATGTCTGTAATAGTATATGTCTATCTTTTAAATGATGCCCAAAATGACTATTCCACGCGGACGAAGTCGCGAACACAGCTAGTAAACTATAAGTGTGCCAAATTTTATGCTCTTGCGTCCGCGCTATTTTCGTAAAAAGGGGTTCAAAGTTTTGGCGTCACGTATTAATATATATAGATTAGTAACAGTTTCTATGTCAAGACCAAGTGCACCTTTGTACTATTCATGAAGAAATTAGTGTATCGTGTGTTTACTCGATGCCGCCAAATATCACTCAATACTTAGGTAATGCTGCTTACCTAAGACCCTGATATAACTGATTATGATAGCTTATGACTAATTTTAAATAATTTTAGTCCGACTTTGCTAAATCGTGCAATAACTTGTATAATATCTTCACGCCCATATCCCCGAAGAGGTAGGCAGAGTCACAACTAGGGCACCCACGACCGAAGCCGAAGACACTAAGTCCCATTACGTCATAACCACCTATCGAGTCTATCGCCAACCGGGTACATATCCAATCCTGAGCAACATTGTTTTTATTAGAAAATTGGAAAAACTACCTTTTTTTTGTTGCCCGACCCGGGATTCGAACGCCGGACCTCATGCAGTGAAGTCCAACACTTGAACCGCTAGACCACAGAGGCGACTACATATACACGAATATGAGTTATTACACAAACAGCAATTAGAATAAATTTTACTAATAACAAATGAAACAATTTATTAACTTCACTTGTGCTTTAATATATTGTGAAAAGTACAAGTGTAGTTAATAAATTGTTTCTAAAATGGAATTCCACCAAGCACCGACGATAAGAAGTATAGAAACTAATAATAAATGCTTATGCCCATCCCAATCATTATAAAAAATCCAAGAATTTTCTATCTTGAATGAGATCCTCTCGATAAACCCGATTCTTGCCTTGTCATAATTTGAAAGACACATCAAAAAGTAACCCTGAAAACGAAAAATATGATAATGCAATCTGAGTAATTAAATTTTTAAATTTGTATCAGTATTTTAATTTAAGCAGTCCGCACTACAAATTAGCAACATTATAATACTGTTATTTTATAAATTAAAATTAAAAATAATTGAAGTGTCTAGACAATTTCATATTTGTTGATCTATTCGCATGACATTGGCATTGTTTAGTCACGTAGCGAAAGCATTCATGCTTCCATACTAATACAGTAATGTGTTTGTTTGTCCTTCTTTAACGTCGCAACAAAGCGTTTGTATTACTTTTGAGAGGCTGGACAGTGACATCTGAACTGTTTCCCGCGGGAGAACTAGTTAAGTGATACGTGGCGGTAGCCGCGGGCAAAACCAATGCTGTACCTATACATTTAGCAGAACGTTTTCGGTATCTTTGGGCCTAATTTTATTTCGTACTAGCTGCTCCGGTGAACTTCGTTCCACCCGCTTAGTCTGCATGGGAAAAATTAAAATGTTGTTTTTCCTAGTTTTCTCACAGTCGAACGCTATTAAAAGTATCCTATATCCATCTCCTGGTTTTAAGCTACCTCCCCATCAATTTTCAGCCAAATCGTATCAGCCGTACCTAAGTTATAAATAGTGTAACTAACACGGTTTTCTTTTATATATGTGTACTAGCTAGCAAACTTCGTATCGCTTGACATTAATGCTTAGACAGTAGCGCAGTCTGTCGGACCCGATGTGAAACATTCTAAAATCAACAACTACTTATTATTAAAAAATTAATAAAAAAAAACATTTTCCAGTGGACCAAATTGTGAATCTAAACCATTCTCGAATTCCCTAGAACACATACAAAAAGTTTCATCGACATCGGTCCAGTCGTCTAGAAGGAGTTCAGTGACATACACACTCACAGAAGAATTATATATGTAATAAAGATAGATATAAAGTATCGATAATAAGACAGGGAACAATCAGACGGCTCTGCTGATGGTTAAAGATAGCCGTGGCATCTTTTCTTTCTTTAGGTTTTGGCATTCACGTTAGTATTTTGCCATTGATCAAGTAGAAATTTGCATCAAATTTTCCCAAAATCTGTATTGAATTATAATTGGTCATAAGTCGTCAATAAGTCATGTCAGTGTCTTGGGCAAAGCGGTGGCCTAATTACTCAAGCTCATATAGTAAGACTTTGCGGCAAAGAAGATGTACACGATACTAATTTCATCATGATTATTTCATTTGTGCACTTTCACTGAACAAAATTGTACAAAATGCCACTAAATTTGACTAATTTCACTCAATATAAACACGAAATTCAATAACTATGAAAAAACTTCAACCATATTTTCTCTCGACGGCGCCAAAGCCTACCGTGGCATCTAGACATTATAGGTGTTGTAGGTGTGTTGTAACGTAGTGGCCGAGGTGTTAGCTCAATTGTGCAAGACTCCGAATTGGAAAATGACGTTGTCATAGA
>NJDD01000720.1:63278-75071 GCA_002245505.1 Calephelis nemesis
ATTTTTTACCCCGTATAACACCTTTGTGGAATCAGTTACCGAGGGCGGTATTCCCAAACAATTATGACTTAGGGACCTTCAAGAAAAGAGTGTACTCATTCCTTAAAGGTCGGCAACGCATCTTTGATACTCCTGGTGTTGCGGATGTTAGTGGGCGGAGGTGATCACTTTCCATCAGGTGACCCACCTGCTCGTTTGCCTCCACTTCTATAAAAAAAAATAGATATAAATGTCTTCATTTATTTAGTACTTAGGGGAGCCCAGGATGTGATACATGTAGGGCCATGGAATGGTCACCTATTGGACTTTGTTGACTAAGTCATGTAGGAGAGGTACATTCATACGTAGATCCCTATCCACCCTATTCATACATAGGTCCCTCACAGGGTAGGCAAGTACGGAATGCCAAATGTCGCGATTCGAATGTACCTTTTCATACTAACACGTCGGTTTCGGAGATTTTTGACACCGCCTACGAATAAAATCGAATTGATTCGATCAACCTGGGTCTCCCCAGTCACAAACAACCATCCATATTCGCATTGTATATCTGCTTCGTCAATCTTTATAAATGACATTTAACCAAAATATTAGTTACTGTATAAAGTTCCTTTGTTTTAGGTGGTAATTTCATTCGATTAAATCGTCTTGATAGTAAATGTCTTGCACAATATAAATATATTATGAACACAATGTAAAATCAATTAATTTTATTGCATATTTATTTAGTCCTGTAAATAAGAATGACAATATATGGGATTCGTGGCTAGTTTCGGACACTTATCTCAATATCCATCACGCATTTATGTTAAGTAATATAAAAATATTAATGTACCTTTTAAATAATATAGTCATGTGTTTAGATAGTAATTGAATTTGAAATGTTAATTGTATCTGTATTATAGATAGACGATAAAAATGATTTGACATTTGGTGCTAAAATTGACTTTCTTCACTACGTATAGGATTCGAGAGGTTTACCTTGACATTTGCCAATCAAAATTAATTATGTCTCACTTTCATTGCAATAAAATGCTTGCCATTAATAAATTAGACGAAATGCTGCTTTTAATAAAAAAAAACTTCACGAGATTTCTGTCGTTTTGATAAATCTTATTTATGTTTATTTCTTTAGTTTACTCAAAGAAACATCGGTTTCGCGCTTTGAAACCAACGAAATATTAAAGTTATATCGTATACTAAATAAAAACTTAGAATGACAATGATTATTTACATTTTAATGATTATTACCTTATAATGATTTAAATTAAAAATATAAATCAGTTTTTATTATAATGATGATATTTTAAAAAAACTGCATGTTTTAAAATTTTACGTTTTTTGACTGATAAACTTTTAAATAATAAGGTTGAAACTCCGGCTTTTTAATTCCATGTGTATTGTTTATTATGAGCAGCGCAACGTAAACCTGTCTATGTATCAGACCGCCTAGTCGTCAACTTTGGAGCTTATTACGTAGAGTAGACAGTCTCAATATAAAAATGTCATTCTCATATTATATGTCTCTTAGTTTTCTTCTATTTTCTCACTTATTTTCAATAGTTTAACGGGTATGATTATTACAATGGCTGGAGTCTATGTTCTATCATTTTAAAAAGTAACAGCCAGTTTTTAATATAACAATGAAATGCACGTATGATGTATTTTAAGCAAATAGTCGTGAATAAGATGTTTTTAAATATATCTCGATGTTCTTATGTTGCAACAGCAGAGTGAAGTTTTGACTTCAAATCGTAAAATAGTACCAAAGTATGTAAAATTAAAATTGAAACGAATTATATCACACTCTCAGACGTTTTTAAATGTAACTAGATCTTTTTTCCGGAATTGCATTCTGAAATCTGAAAAAACTTTAAAAGGATTGATTGAAAAATTTGACTTTCTCATTTAATATATTTTATTCAGAATTAGATTTTTTATAATTAAACGCGTAAAGGACTTTTTCCTGTATCGTCAACCATGTTACAATTTTTGGTTAAATTCTGATATCTCTTAAAATGTATGCAATAACATAATAAGAAGTTTTGTGCAACGCCATTTTAATACATTTTTTGTCGAGAGCTAAGCTTTATCAAATCTCATAATGGAACTTAGTTTTAAGGGCCAATTTTTCATTAACTAGGTAATACGTCTAACGGTCAGATGAATAATAAAAAAGTGTGTCTAATAATTAATAAAATCATATACCTACGGTCAGCGAGCTAAATTTATTAGCATGTATTGGACAGGTAACGATATTTATTTGTAAGTTAAATCTTTGATGAGAGACCTGGCAATTGAGTTTATTTTTATGCAATAGTCATGTCTCACTCTTGCGAGAATTAGTCAGTTATTTACTTGACCATTAGACGTTAAACCGTACCTTTCATTGTAATAGATAGCAAAACATTTGCAACTGTTTTATGCCTGTAACACATCCTTAAGGTTCGCACATGATAAAATATACATTATCTGTATCTGTCATTACAATATGTATTGTATCTGTCTATCAAACATAATTCATTTTACATACTCGTACTATGATTATGTATGGATTTATGATATTTGTTTATGAATAAGGGTCCTTTAATAAATAACGTAAGATGTTGATGGGGGACGGGGTTTAGACTGAATAGACGTAATTTATGTAGTTCATAAGGAATTTGATTTTTGTTTTTAGTTAAAAAAATGTCCCTACTTTCGCTTTAAATCTCTTTTTATTTTATAAACATGTACATTCCAAAAATTTAATACAGGGGAAAGGAGGTATAGTAAAAAATATATTTAGTTGGTGATGGTGGCTGAAATTAGCCTATACAACGTCTTACGTAATTTATAAAGTACCCTTAAGTGCTGACTACAAAAACCAAGTTTAGAATATTTGATGTAGAAATTTAAGAAGAACAAGGTCGTAAGAAAATATATACATATAGCTTTACATTGGTGGTAATTCTGCTGTTTACAAACTAAACTCGTTTTAGATACATGCTGTTTTTTCCAAATGAAACAAAAACAAAAATGGAACGTTTTAGACATGTCAGATTAGTCCGAACATGTCAAATTGTGATGTTATTAATCACCGTTTTCGAATAATAGATTAAACGTCTCTAGAAATGACGTGTGCGGTTTGATTTGACAGCACTAAAAGTGTTTTGTCACTTTCTGTTACTTTCCTTGAAAGAAGGCAACAATAATTAAAAATTAGTTTAGTTAGTGTGCAACTAAATTACTACCATTATTCATATGTTTGAAAATGAAAGAATCTTGAATTAGTATGGTGTGTTTGCATTTATATTTTATTTTAATTGTACACATGAATAATATCTATAAAATCAACCGAATGAAACAAAACTGAAATATATTACAATCGCCATACGTTTTAATTTTGTATCCTGGCGTACTTATGTTTTACATATCATATTACTTTATATTATTTCCCTACATGTTTTAGTACTACTGCAAAATTGTTATTTTGTCATTTTTAAAAATTTTAAATTAAACTCTACAAAATGAAGTAATGATATTTCAATCATTATTTGCATTGTGTTTTCTATGAGGCTAGAAGTGAATATTGTGGCTGGTAAAATAATATTTAACCGCAGAATGCGCGGATTCGTAACACCTTCCTTCTCTTTCACACATATCGAGATCGAGTGAGGAGGCATGACGAAAATGCATACGTACAATCGATTCTAAAACTACTCCCTTAAGAGTTGGAAGATGCGATGCATCAACACGTTGTAATTCTACTTGTAAAGCATTGGATGTGACATATGATGATCCAATGTTGGTGCATATTCTGTTGGCTATACTAAATTTGTGTTAGCTTTATATCATATTTGTTTCTGATGTTTGAGTTGCCATAATTTTTTTAGTATAGCTCTAATATAAGATTTCTTAATTCTGTCAGTGTACAATTTGTTTTAGTTTTCTTAAAGCATTTAAATTATTTTTAGTTTAGTTGGTGCCAACAGAATTGCCGCCATTGTAGGTAGTGCCTTATTTAATTATATTAAGCTGTTTGTTTGAACACCAAAGGCGCTACTTGTCGGATGTTTTTCGCACATGATCATGCCCGTGCCTGTGGAATGTGATATAAGTTAATGGTGATTTCCTTTGCTCAAAATTTATTATCTTTTCATTTATCTGTACTTATGGTTCGAGAAATTTGTAAGACTGTATTTTATTTGTTACATAAAATTGTTAACTCCGGGTTATAAATATAGTTATTTTGAGATTAATTGTTTTTTTATTATCGTGTCCTTAAATTCCTTGACAAACAGTGATCCAAACATTTCTAGAAGCATAAAGGTTACCAAAAATGATCCCACTTCATCTGGCCGGAGATCATCTGTCACCTGAGAGTTGACCTTTCGTAAGATGCCTTTTCTTTGTCTTATATTGAGTAAAGCACGCACAAATATCTCTTTAAAATTTAGCAGAATAGAAATTTTAAAATTCAGATGTAATGTTTTTAAATACTTGGGGAGAAAAAAAATATAAGAAATACTTATTTCAAATCTTATTTCTCTTACAATCTAGAACCAGAATGACTCATCGAAGAGGAGGCAAACGTTTTGTGGCTGCTGCCTAGGGTTGAAAATCACAAGAAAAATCTGTGTATTTTTCAATAAAATACAGAAACTTTCAATGAGTTCATACGATGTTCTTACCTGTATTTTATATAGTATTTTTCAGAATTTAGCGCAACATAGGGCACGCAGTCAGCTTTGGAGTAACGAGCTGTTGTGGAATCCTATTATATTGGTGTAGTTCTCTTGCTAATCTGTGTGCTTACTCCTGGACACAGCAATAGCGGCCAACTCAACTACGTGAAAATTTATGTGCACTACGCGCGTATGTATACGTCACGGTGTGTAAAACACTCGTTATGGTCAGGCTCCAACATTAAAGTAAAGTAAGTTATTCTCCAGCTAGCCTCTAGTCCGAAAAATAAGAGAGTTCTGCGACAATTTGTTTGGTCTAGCATTTTCATATCTTCATCATTACACCAGTGGTCATTGTTTTGTCTTTTTGGGGGATATTAAAACCACTGTTTTAAGAGTTTGTCTGGTTTTAACACATTGCTTTTTTTATACTAAAGAAAACGAATTAAGAAATAGACGAAAAATATTCGTTGTATGTAAACACCAATAATGATAACGTTGCGTTGACAAACTAGGGGCGAGTCTGAGCCTAAGCCTATGTTCGTCTATGTTAACTACCCACTCTACATTCAAACAGAAACAGAATAGTGGCGAACACTGTTTGCAAGGGTTGTCCAGTAGAGATTGAAGCTAACATGGCGAAGAACTATTTACAGTAAACTGTCTATCTCTATAGTAATGCTTCGTCCAAACCTACACGACCAAAGGGTAAGCAAAGCGGGAGCGACTACCGGGACATATTACCATAGTGAGTGTGTGGCGCCTGGCACTACTCCGCGACCGCGAATGGACATGACACTCGCGACTGGCCGTTAAATGTGGGCCTCTTAAATAAGCTCAGAGTCGCTCAGCGTGCTATGGAGAGAGCTATGCTCGGTGTTTCTCTGCGAAATATGATCCGTAATTCGATGATCCGCAAGAGAACGAGAGTGACCAACATAGTTCAGAGAGTTAGCAAGCTGAAGTGGCAATGGGCAGGCCACATTGCTCACAGAACCGACAACCGCTGGGAAAGAAAGTTTCTCGAGTGGCGGCCCCGCACCACAGGACGTAGTGTTGGACGACCTCTCACTCGTTGGACTGATGATCTGGCCAAAGTCGCGGGGAGTCGCTGGTTACAAGCGGCTGGTGACCGTGACTTGTGGCGCTCTTTGGGCCTATGTCCAGCAGTGGACGACCTCCGGCTGATGATGATGACTCGCGACTAGTGGTCAGACGTGTGTTCAGATGTTACTAATTTCTCGTATATTGTAACGTTTATTATTATTGATAAATATAATAAAAACCCTTGCCACAAAAATACAATGTTATAGATAACATTGTGGTAAGATCACTTCGTGGTATTTGTTTCGAGACATTTTTATTTATTTATAAAATATGTGAGAGATGTCCGACTTCAGTGAGAGTTGATTAAAAATGACTTTCGCGGTTCGCGCCGTAGTTGCTTTGGTGTGCACGCCAGTTTCGCGTTGTAACCCCGCTTCGATTCCCGCGTCTCGCCTGCTTGAAGCTCAGGTTTGGTCGAAACTTAAGTCGATACAGCCTAAGTATGATGAGTCAACGAACATTATAGTAATTTTACAGAAGTACTAGGAGAGTCCTTTTTTGTATGATTTAATGGATTTAATGGCCTCTGTGGTCTAGCGGTCCGGGTGTTGGACTTGACTGCTTGAGGTCCCGGGTTCGAACCCCGGGTCGGCCAACAAAAAGGAAATAGGATTTTTCCAATTTTCTAATAAAATAAATGTTGGTCGGGATTGGAAATGTGCCCGGTTGGCGATAGGCTTGCCACCTATCACATTGTGGGACTTAGTGTCTTCGGCTAGTTGTGGGTGCCCTAGTTGTGCCTCTGCCTACCTCTTTGGGGATATGGGCGTGAAGATACTTACTTTTACTTACTTTAATGATGGACCTCGATGTATACTGGACTAATATAATTAACAAGACTTTTGTCCCTCTTCAACTGAGTAAAAAAAAAGCTTGTATCGATGCAGCCCCCTTATACCTCGCGTACACTGGTATTATTTAAATCATACGCTTCGGCTATATTCGTCAAGCTTCAGAAACCCAAACGTATTTTAAAGATATCTATATAGATATAGAGTTGCAATACATGATTAATCATTTCGCTTAAATTTAGCCAATTTAAAAATAAAAGTATAAAGAGTAAAAAGTGTAAAGCTGAAGCGCATAATTTGAATAGTAGTACTGTACGATGTTATTTGGATGTTAAACACGGATGTGTACAGATGTATACGTGTAACTGACTCGTAAATTACCAATTGTATATTTTTGTTTTGTTTTAATAGTAACAATAAAATCATAGTTTATTATTTATGATTGTGAAAAAAAATCCTTAATTTGTAAGATTACTCAGTATACTTAGGAATTTTTTGTTAATTATTGAATAATAAAAGGGGTTAACCACGTCTTACTAAAATAGGTATCTTACCATAGGTTGCAAGGATCAGGATGTAAAAAATAAAAACGGGGGTAGATGAAAATAATTTATTTTTCGAATATATAGATAAAATTTGATCGAATCTCATTCGTAAACACGACCAGAGCTCAGGTCGAATTGACTAGATTGTACACTCAACATTTCTTATATTTATGTATACATAAACAACTCTGTACAAATAGATAACCAACAAGTAATCACTTAATACATAATAGTTACTGGCTACTTATTGTAAAAATAAATTATATCACTAATACTCGAGTATTTAAAAATCCACCAAAAAATAACATTACACACTTTAAAGGAGCGATAATAAATAATTTTGTTAGTCTTTTGTTTACTAACTCCGCGAAGGTACTAGCGCAGACCCTGGCTTTTGACGGTATTAGGAACCACTGCGACGATGTCCGCCAAAGTACAATAATCACAAACGTTTCAAAATGTCTTTCATGTCTAATAAGATGTTTAAACAGTACACGGTTTTAAATTTTGAATATTTTAGCCTTAGTTTAGTACATTCTAGAACTCTGTATCTCCGAGTACGTGATACATTAATCGTTTGAAAGAATTTGATTGTTGAATATGCTCTTCTTGTAACGAGTTCACCTGAAACAAGGAAATTGACGGAAGGTTAATATCGCGTGGCTAGCGTACACGCTTCTTGTCATCGATTATTTTAAATGTTAATTAAAGATAAATAATTTAAACTTAATCATGTATCGATTAGATTTAGTATAATTGACATTCCAACAATGTATGAGAACATAGTTATTTTAAGTATAACAAAACAAACAAACATTCACGAAGCTCGGGTTCTATTCCGGACACGCATTTTTATGGTGGACATACACAATTATCTCTGAAAAACACAGTATTTGCATATAGTTCGCTTACTGTGGGGTTAATTAAATTCGTGTAATGTTACTAAACTTAAGCGCAGTAAAACTGCAAAAACCAACTCCAACTATTTCATATAGCAAATGATTCCGAAATGGTCCCACATAAATTTTATCGACATCCTATTTTTAGTTTAGTTTAGTTTAGTTTTTAGAACTACACTAAATAATGCATAAATGTCGACGACATTATCATTGATAACATGATTTAAAATGATAAATGAAAAATGTATGCACTACTAAGTATAGGTAACTTTAAATACTAGTCGTATCATGTTAAAACTAATATGGGACCACCTCGGAATCATGACCTATCTTTCCAAAAAAGAACCATTACAATCGGTTGGCTATTGTTCGAGTAATCGCATAACAAATATACAAATAAAAACTTGCAGTCGAATTGAGAACCTCTTTTTTTAAATCGGTCTAAAATAAGCTTACACATATTTCATACAGTTTTAAGTAATCTTTCAAATCTAATTGGTAGTTCCAAACATCAGATTTTACCGAGTTCAAACAAACAAACAAACATATGTTTAGACAGAACCTCGTATTCCCAGTATTTTTTCATTGTTTGCTGACACAGACGAAACAATCGGATTTCGCTAAGATCCCATAACCTATGTACACATTTTTTTGCGATTTATTTGTAGATAAAGAAAATATACACAAGTACCTCCCATAATAGGTACCATAGTACCATAGTAAGTATATTAAGTATATTTTACCGATATGAGGTTCTCATAAAAATGCACAAATTAAATGAATTGACTAATGTCCGGCATACTTATTGCAAAATAGTTACCCAATCGAATCCTATCCTATCCTATTAATTTTATAAATGCAAAAGTTTGTATGTTTGTTACTTCTTTACGCAAAAACTGCTAAACCGATATTCATGAAATTTGGCACACACACAGAGGGTAACTTGGATCAACGCATAGGATAGTTTTTGTAACGAAAAAAGTTCTTGTGGGACCATTAAGCACGCGGACACGCCGCGGGCAAAAACTATGATTTATTTGCCGATATGAAAGAAACGAGACTGTTTCAAGATTACTATTCTTTAAATAATGAGAGGTCAAAATTGCTCCAATAGCTTTTTCGTGATCTCTGGATGCAGGAACAAAAAATAATGAACATATAAATGTTCTAGAAAATTGATAGAAGGAGGCGTTACTTTGCGGAAATCCATGCGTAAATCCAAATAAAATTATTTAATTTGCAATTTCCCGCCGAATATTCTAGAACATTTAAAACTTTCCAGGTCTATTCCTATTATTTTTAATTAAGTATTTTAAATATAAAAAAGTATCTTTACGCCCATATCCCCGAAGAGGTAGGCAGTGACACAACCAGGGCACCCACGACTAGTAGAAGACACTAAGTCCCATAATGTGATAGGTGGCAAGCCTATCGCCAACCGGGCACATTTCCAATCCCGACCAACATTTTTTTTATTGGAAAATTGGAAAAATCCAATTTTCTTTTTTTGTTGGCCGACCCGGGATTCGAACCCGAGACCTCATGCAGTCAAGTCCAACACCCGGACCGCTAGACCACAGAGGCGACATATTTTTTTTATTTTATTTTAAATATAATATTTTTTTCTTCATTTACATTTTTTTTTTTTTATTTTAAATACAAACAGCGATTTTACTATTTTATTAAATGTATAGATTTAGATGAGTATAACTTACGAAGGTCGTTTGTTTCACCTTATTTGTCGGCTCCTGTTGGTTCGCTGGTTTCAGAATTGGCGCCGGTTTCTGAAAATTCGTAATGCGTTAGTTGTATGTAGGAATTTCACAATTACAGTCCCTGATAAAAATTATTTTCTAGAAAAGAAACGACACTAATAGTAAGCTGAGTGTCGAGGAAATGCGCCCTGGACATGTACTATCGATATATGGAAAAAATGTAGTGACTTTTTTTTATGATATTGGAAGGCAAACAAGCACACGGATTTCCTGGTGGTAAGAAATTCACGCCGCCTAGAGACACCAAAGGTGGTAATGGTGCGTTGCCAACCTGAGGCCGGGATGTTAGACCTCGAGCAAAAGTAAGTTTACTGGCTACCTTACCCTTTGAACCGGAACACGTCATGACGTTATGGCGGCAGAAATAGGCAAGGCGGTGGTACCAATCCGGGCGAGTCGCTGCTAAACTCTACTACCTAGTCAGATGTCACGGTGTTAGTGACGGTGAGCTCATGTTTGCCTCTTACGAGCTGCCTGGCAAGGGAGGCAGATGTTCTATTCTACAAAAGAGCCCGGACCAACACGGGGAAAACGCTATTATTAAAAACAAAAACTTTATTTCTTGCCACACATTTTACGGCGTTCAATATTTTCATTATCTATTACAATAATTCAATTCATTAAATTCTATATCTATATATATAAAAGTATGTCGTGTTAGTTACATTATTAGAACGGCTGAAACGATTTGGCTGAAACTTAATGGAAAGGTAGCTTAGAACCAGAAAATTGATATAGGATATTTTTTATCCCGTTCGACTGTGAGGAAACTAGAAAAAATATTTTGATTTTTCCTATACAAACAGAACAGGTTAAACGAATTTCTCCGGAACAGCTAGTCCATGATAAAATTGAAATAATGTCATTCATATTTTAATTTTTATTTCAAATAATAGTAAAACTGTGGTTTTTAAACCGTCGCGAATTCGATACGAATCGCAATAACATGTGGCAGTCACGGGAGGATCCTGTGTTCAAGCCAGGGTGTGGTCACATACTCAGGGTTCATTCAGGCCAGACCAAATGTAATAGGGCGAATGCTACTCGACATAAGTAGACCCCTGCTCAGGGGGGAGGGG
This sequence comes from Calephelis nemesis, assembly GCA_002245505.1. Classification (NCBI taxonomy): domain Eukaryota; kingdom Metazoa; phylum Arthropoda; class Insecta; order Lepidoptera; family Riodinidae; genus Calephelis; species Calephelis nemesis. The sequence continues at coordinate 74,142 of NJDD01000720.1, forward strand.
GTCATGAGCCCTTGCATTCGCCCAGGGCTGTTTTTGGATTTGGTAATTGATACAGAAACTAAACTATTGGTGTATGGTATAATCCTATTAATATTATAAATGCGAAAGTTTGTATGTATGGATGTATGGATGTTTGTTACTCTTTCACGCAAAAACTACAAAGCAGATTACGATGAAATTTGGTATGTAGGTAGCTGAAGACCCAGAATAACATATAGGCTACTTTTTATCCCGGAGTTCCCTCGGGATTGGGACTTACGCGGGTGAAACCGCGGGGCGCAGCTAGTATTACCATAATTTATTGATTCAAATTAAAAACCAAGGGTGTTTGTGGTTCAATTTGAAATTACTAGTATAAAATACTTTTATTACTGGCCAACGATAACGTATAGATTACGTTCGATAAGTTACGTGTCAAAATCTATGATAATGGTCTAAAAATGTGTTTGTCTTACGGCCAATGTTAATAATGTTTCTCTGAAGATGGATTTCAGGCAATCTAGATAGCTAGCTGCGTATCCGCCGGCCTATCCTATACCCAATTGCCATATTTATCCTGTTCACAGATATTTTATTGGCAAGCGATAACATAAAAATGGATCAAAATATCAATCTTGGACAGCAAGTTTTGGATTAGGATTGATTATTAATATTGGCCGTTAATTACCAATAGTCTTATTGGTTACGTTTGGTAAGTTACGTTTTGAAATCTACGACGCTTTTGGTCTAAAAATGAGTTTCTCTTAGCTACCAATAGAGGCGCTGTTCGAAGTTTTCATACAAATAACAAAGACGGTAGAGATTATAGTAAAATTCACAAGCGATAGTAAACTCATGGTAGAGGCTCTTGTTGTCTTATTAACTAACGTTCACCAGACCCATATGATTGCGTAAAGTGGATCACATATTTTATAAGCATCTCCTCTATGG
>NJDD01000720.1:75413-96202 GCA_002245505.1 Calephelis nemesis
GTTTGAAAAATGTGTGACGTCACATTAGGGGGGACGGGGTTCTAAAAATGTGAAAACCTGTGACAAGGAGGGGGGGAGGGGTCGAAAAGTTCTAAAATTCGCGTGACGTAATTTATGGATGGCCCCTTAGTAGGAATGCGCGGTATCGACCATGTGTAAATTTTTACTTTAATTTGCATTTGGCTGATTTTTGGGAATTCATCACAATATTTTTTGAGTTCTACATCCAGGCCTGATTATCGCAATAAGGGACTCTTATCACTGGTGGTAGAGTGCTGTGCAGCAACTGGCCCGGGTAGAAATCCACCGCTTTTCCTAACGCCATAATGACTGTCATGTTCCGGTTTCGAGGGTAGGGTAACCGTTATACCTACTTGCACAATTGGCCTAACATCCCGGACACAGGATAGCGACGCACCAATAACTTCTATGGTGTGTAAAAGTCACGGATGTCTCTACCACCAGGAAACTCGTGTTTCTTTTTTATGATATTGGATGGCAAACAAGCAGACGTATTTCCTGATGGTAAGAAATTCACGCCGCCTAGAGAAACCAAAGGTGGTAATGGTGCTTGTTTGATGACCTCTAACATAAAATAACTATATGCATTTTTACAGTCCGTTTTCGCGCTTATTCTTTTAAGGATAACGCTGGTTTGGACGGGCTAGGACGGGCGCATCGCAGCGCAATAATCCACCAAGAGCGCTTTCATACATTTTGTATGGAGCAACTTCCGTTGTGCCCCACATCGGCGCGGATTTCCGCGAGGCAACCCGCGCGAATTCCCGGATGCGGTTTACAGTCACCAAAGATCACGATATCATTATTGTGAATAGAGCACTAATGACATTTCAACGCTAAAGTTTCGTATGACAGCTACTAGAGGCGCCACTTGCATACTTGATGATTTGGCCCTGAGTAACAGAAATCCGCCGACGCGATACGGCCCGGCCCGCCTCAGTGTGCTTTGCAATGCGATGTGCCCCGACCCAACACGCTCCGCCCCGTCAACAGTGGGCGCTATCCTTTAATAGTTAGTTTTTGTTTTTATTTAATAATAACTTTTTCTACCGTGAGAACAATAACATGAGATATTTTAAGAAATACGAAACACATATCGACATAGGCATATCGATATAGGTTCTGCCCTCGTTACCTTAGATTATTTGGTTCAGAGTAGTAAATATTGTTCGAACTGAAACCGAACTTTGGTTCGGTTAAATTCGAAAAACTTCCTAAACGAAATTGGGTTAAGTTACTAGCTTCAGGTAATCGACGTAATCTTTCCATACTTATTTGATTTTTTATAAGCAACGTGTATTTCTTACATGTAAGAAAGTGATGTCTACAAGTTTTTTTGAAATTTTTCACTAAATTTAACTTTACTGGAAACGTTGGAAGATGTAATAGCAAGTTACCTTGGCAGGTGGCGCTGTAAAGACCTTGGTCTCCACGGGCACGGGCACCTCTTGTACGGTGTCGCCGAGCCCCTGCTCCTGTAGTGCGCGGAAGGTCTCGGACTTGGCCGGGTCGTACAGCACCGTCGGCTTATGGCTGAGCGCGCGCGGGAGTTATGGTTTAGTCGGTTATAAACGGTTATAGTCGGTTAGCGGGCGCAACGTAAGAGATAGAGAAGATCATCACGTTAACCAGTGGTTCCTTGTTAGTTAAACCTATGTATCTTTACAAAACGGCTCGTTTACTAATCCACGTATATGTTGATTTTTAAAGATATAATAAATAAGATAGCTATACTGTTTAATAACGCGAAAATTGCTGAACAGATTTTATGTCAAGTATGTCATTAACTGATTCTCATTTAAAGTTAAGATTAGACAGTAGCGTTACTTAGATGGAGGTTTTGTACCTCCAGGGACAGGTACTACTAAGGAACCACTGCTTTAAACCCATAGGCCCGATTATTAGTACAACATTAAAGTGTTTAGAAATGTAATGTGACTAACATTAATTGTATATTATTCCTATAAATACCTTAAATAAGTGTTTAATAATTATTTTCTACACTTATGAGCTAGTGTGCACGCATTATTAAAATTGTGCGTGTAGTGCGAATGCATTCTGTTGCTACATTGCTTTTAAATAAGATCTAAGAGCAGTGTATAGAGTTGGAAGGTCTGAGAGAATAGCAAATGAAAATAAAATAAGCATTAATGCGACATGGGGACGTCGAGCCGTTCCGACGACGCTTCTAATAAAACACTTGCCTCTTGACAACGTGCGGTCGCCCGTAATATCCGTTAGAACTGATTGAGCAAACAAACAAGTATTAAAACATGGTGGTTGAGGTATATCATAATTAAATTATTCGTGTAAAATCTCGAAGAGTGTGAATTTGTAGAATAGTACAAAAATCACCGTGATGAATGGAGACTACAGATCTAATCTATATCATCAGACCATTTATGTGGATAGCGAACAAGCACAAGGCTTTCCTGATGGTAAGATATGTGACCTATAGATATCATAGATGTTGTAGGTAATTCTATGATTAATGTCGAACACATAATATAAAATATAAAGTAAAATTTTCGATTTTTTATTTCTTAAGTACAAATATTTTTAAGGCTATCGTCACACTGCACTGCGACCCGCCCACGCTTTAGGTCTTATAGGATCTTGCGTAGCAATCGACCTCTAAGGCCTGTATTATTAGACCGTTTCCAAGAACGATACCGCACTGAAGTGCTTGTTGATAGCAGTGGTAACGGTTACCACTTGTCTTGTATGACAGGCACTTACGACAGATATTGAGAGAGAACTATTAATACGGCCCTAAGCAATCTGATGCAACAAACAATTAATAATAATAATAATAAATCATCTTTATTTCACATAAACCTACAAGAGGCACTTGTGACGGGTCTATATAATAATAAATCTACCACCGGATCGGAACGCGGCCGCACACTGAGAAGATCCGGCAAGAAACTCAGCGGGCTTGTCTTTTTTTTTTCTTACTTTAAAATGTATTTACAATAATTTATGTAATGATACAATATATTTTATAAGAGATTGGCATGAGGAGCAACTAATCCCAAGCAGTCTTATCTGTTAAATATTGATTGAAGTGATGCCACACAAACCGCCCGCAAGTTAGATTTATAAAATTTTCTTAGTTACCTCCGGTGCGGTTGCACCGGTGCTGTGTGATAATTTCCTTAAGCAAGACTTCACGTGATGTTTTAAAGCGCATTAAAGATCGTGACATTTTTAGACACTTTGTGATTTTTTAATGGCAAAAGACTTCGGACTATCATGCTGCTCTCCTGATGGCAAAAGTTAATCACAGCAATAGGTGTTGTAGAAGTGTCGCTATCCTGTGACCGGAGAGTTAGTCTAATTGTGCAAGTCTACTACCCTACCCTCAGAATCAGAACATGGCAGTAATCATGGCTGCAGGAATAGGTAAGGCTTCTATACTTCTTATCGTCGGAGCTTGGTGGAATTCCATTCTTGATGTAATTTATTTAAAAACACTTGTACTTTCCACAATATATGTGGAAAGTACAAGTGTTTTTAAATAAATTACATCAATAGGTAAGGCATTGGATGCTTGCCCGGGCAAGTTGCAGCACAGCCCTCTATAACCATTGGTCTTGTAAGTGATGACGAATTTGACTTTTCCTGAATTTTTTTGGGCCAACTCGCAGGACGGCAGATAGATAATATTACTTTAATAAAAAATATATTCACTGAGTTAATCGTCGTTATTATGTTCTAGATTACATAAAAGTGGTTAAGGAATTTCATTACTCAATTTTTAGTTATAGAAGATCATTGTAATTTGTGCATAATTATCGAAATGTTTTGCTTCTAACATTCATTAAAGCCATCATTTATGTATTGAATAAAAAATGTTATAAAAGCCATTAAAAGAAGTAATGGTAAGCTGATTTTAACCAACAAACTTAAAAGAAATTAAATCCAAAACAACCTTTTGCGTTATTTAACAGTATCACGTAGACTAGATGCAGATAATTTGATTTGAATAAGTCGAGGCGCCTTTAAACGCCTTTGCCAATAACAAATTACAACACCTACCATTAAACTTCTTTTAATGATTTGGTTACGTTTTTGTTGCCTACATAATTAAAAATAAAAGTGTATATATTAATATCCATTGACGTATTGTGTAAAACCTCGGCCCTAGGGTTACATTAATTACGTATGAGAACTAAAATTAGTATTTACAGTAGAATGTCAGGTATTTTCGTTTGGCACATAGCCATGCTCTTGAAAGTCGATCTAAGATGGGCGCTCTACAATGACCTTCATATTTTTATATGTTACAGCTATTTGTGTGAAATTTATTAATGAAGATACTTAGTCAATGTTACAGTTGCATTAATAAACTCTCTGCAATTTAATCTACGAATGTAACTAAATATTTTGATTAGTTTATAAGGAATAGTACCTATATGCAAAGACCTATCTAATTATTACACAATATTTAACATTACAGGAACACAGTTTAGGCCGGAAGCATGGTATTTAATTTAAATTCAATTATAATATATCACAAATATAATATATCTAATAGCTATCGGAATCGTAATATCGGAATAACTACTAGGTACGCATCAAATTGTTAAGAGTGAGTAATCTATGAGATTCATCTAATTTAGTAGCTGATTAAGACCAGCTCGATTGCAATTGACTGGTTTCCATAGAAGGGACAGAACACAAAGGACAAGTGGCCTAACATCCCGGCCACAGGACAGCGAAGCACCTGTAACATCTATAGTGACTTTTAACATCAGGAGATCTGTGTGTTTGTCCACTGACCTCTCACATAAGAAACTAGTAGGTAAGGTAGTAGATACCCACCTAATATTATATACGTATAAAATATTTGCAGTACACTTTCAGGAGATTCAAAAATTATGCCATATACTTAATTATTTAACGACTACTAATTCTATAAAAATGTTATTGGCAATTAAAACATTTTTTCTGTTAGGATTTATATTTTTATTTCATTATAAAAGCAACAAAATTTACATCAATAATTTTAAATTGAAAAAAAAGAACCAATATCCCAAGTACAGTTGCAGTTGTAGGAACCTATTCCAAGATGTTTTCTTTTCTATTTATAGTTTAGGTTAGATTTTCGGAGATACCTACATTTATTATTTAGATCAATTTACATTATTACAAAATCGGCACTCATGAGAGTAGAGAGCATCGAATTAAGTTGACATTTTAGTTCTCATCAGCAAATAAACTGCACACTGTATATTCCACAAAGCAACTGTTTTAAAATAATATGCAATAATTATATCAACGACTATTTCTTTTATACAAGAAAAGGTGTAACCTAAAACAAATAAATCAATGGAAGGAGACGCCTCGGTCTATTCTGAGATCTAAAAATGTCAAGGTTTCTATACGAGAAAATGCGCATTCGCAGAATATTAAAGTCTCAACTGCAAGGTCAGATTGAGTATATGCGTCCGTTAAAATATGGCGGTAAATCTTCCTAGTTTCATCAATCATTATCTAGTTACTAGGAATGCTCATCCATTAATAGAATTTCAGCCATTAGTAGACCACATAGCAACATTAAATATTTCGTACAAGGAGGAGTGTTTAAAGGGTAAATTCAGCCACGGGACAACAAAGAATTGGGGGCTCCCTGGCCCCAATTTGAATTTTTTAATCGAATATTCATTTAATATTCAAAAACAGTATGGATATGTAATTATGTTTGTGAAAATTACTGCAGGTAAAGGTAAAACAGTGAAAAAAATATCAAAGGAAATTATCTTTACTAGTGGGAATTTAAAAGATTTTTTTACGAAATCTCATTTCCTCCTCCTTTCTTTTTTCGCTTTGTCGGTTGCTGGTTGTCCTGCCTTAAATTAGGCCCTGGATTGAGTATTTAATTTTAAATACGGTTAATATTTATCTGTCACTTTTTGAAAGCTAGAAACTAATAACTGAAAATATCGTCTCTGTTTTGTTTCAAACAATGCTGAATTTCTGAAGGAGAAATTTCAGAAGGAGAATGAAACTATTAGGGCAAAAGGAACTTTAAGTACCCTTTACCCGATAACACCTCTAATTTTTACTAGCTGCTAAATAATTGTGTCAAATAGTGATTGTTTTAATATTGTCAAAACTGAGTCGGCGCTATAAGATGAATTTTCATATTTCCGTGAGTAAACACTACTTAATAATACTGAAATTTAAAAAATTCAATAAGCCCCGACAATGGCTATAATAATGTACCTAATATAATATAATATGTAAAAACCATCTCGGCCATGTTTGCTTTAAAACATAAATATCCATCGTAATTGGTCTTTCTAAGCCAAAGTTATGATAACACACAGTCATGTCAAAGACACCCTTCTTAATTTTTCATCAGGGTTATAAAAAGAAAAAAAATTGTGTGTGTACTTATGTACACGCGTTAGAAGTTATACTTCCTCGGCGTAATAAGATAAAAATCTTTTTAAAAATTTTATCTTTTGCCTTATTTTACATTTGTAGACAAAGTGACACTAACCATAGAAAAAAGGTATTTAATACATTAAAAGTTTCATTATAATGCATTATTTAGTTAAATAAAGTTTCTTTAACATTTAACAAAAACTAAAATGTTATCTATAGCTAACTTCATCATGTCGGTTTTTCGTGACGGTGTGCGCGCGCATCGTAAAAATTTACCCTCATCATTTTTTCCTAACGCGCCAAAAGAAGAGAACCTTCAAAATTCAGCTATTGGTGGGTAAAATCTTTTATGTGTTGGTTAAACATAACACAATAAGTGTGAGGTTCTTACGCGATTGAAAAATTATTTGAAGGGAAGCTCATCAATATATATAATAATCATAAATGGACATTTCAAAAATGATATGTTCAGTTCAACTTTATTTTTAACCCCAACAGAAAAAGAGGGGTGTTAGAGGTTTCACGTGTCTGTGTGTATATGTCATAACTTGTAACGGAAGGACCGATTGCGATGAGAATTTTATGTTTAACAACTGACGTGATCGATATGGTTCTCATCTACATCACATGTAGGTTTTGTGGAGGATATTGAATCTTTTAATTTTAGCTTATTTAAATCTAGTCTGTGCTCTTATAGTTCCTACTAAATTATCTTTTATACTTACGGGAGTGGCGATGCCTGTTGCCTTATGGAATTCGCAATGTTTTGTTCGGAATATAGATTGATAGGAGAGTTGAATTGTTTGTGCACCATCTGCGTATGAAAAAAAATGCCGTCATTATTTGTATACGTTGTTGATTTTTTTATTGTTAGTCAATTTGGTGATAAGCAAATAATCAGAAATGAGAATGAAATTACAGAGTTTTTGCCAAATATAACTGTACTTTTTACCAAAAAGGAGCAGATTAAAGGATAGCGCCCATATGACAGTATAACGTTTCATCAAATACCTATATAGTTTTTAGGATGTGGCAGTATGACTACTTCAAAAAGTTTCTTCACGCCCATATCCCCGAAGAGGTAGGCAGAGGAACAACCAGGGCACCCACGACTAGCCGAAGACACTAAGTCCCACAATGTGATAGGTGGCAAGCCTATCGCCAACCGGGCACATTTCCAATCCCGACCAACATTTTTTTTATTAGAAAATTGGAAAAATCCAATTTCCTTTTTTGTTGGCCGACCCGGGATTCGAACCCGAGACCTCATGCAGTCAAGTCCAACACTCGGACCGCTAGACCACAGAGGCGACTGACAGTATGACTACGATGCAGCAATATAGTGTTTCAAAAAATATTATACATTTTTTACATGCCTCAATATCTGATATTAATATATTGGTCTAAAATACATTTCAATATCTACGTACGATTTGTATCGCCCACTCCTATTGCTTCATACAAAATGAATGAAAGCGATCTAGGCGGATTAATACGCTGCGATGCAATCCGTTCCGGCCCGTCCAAATGGGCGCTATCCTTAAAAGCTCAACCACACGCCATTTCATTTATAAATTTGTATTAAAGGTATCAAATTGACAAAAACCTTGCATCCTTAACACCCTGCTTTGTATTTACAGGTTCATGATGAAACTTCGCTTTTGATAAGTTTTTTTTTTTATAATAACGCTATCAAATCCAAAACTTGAAATAAAATTTCTCAAGTTTTGTTCTAACCATGTTGGACCCAAAACATGAAATGCAAAGGCGTAATATGCAGTTTATTTTTACTATCTAGAAAAGGAAGCAAACGGCGATGATGGCAAGTGCTCACCACGAGCCAACACAGTAATGGTAAAATGCGTTGCCAACATTTGAAATTTATTTGTTCAACGTTTACACATTGATTTACTGCTCCGTTAATCCAAGAAAAACAGAAGATTTTTTGCCATAGATGTTAAGATGATGAGAAAATATACAACGACGATAATGGAAAAATGGAGACGATAAGTACCAATAATGTTACTGATAATACACTGATTTCAAATACAATTATTGTCTAGACGATTTATTTTGAGAATGCGCTTAAATATTATATGCAAGTATAACGGTCATACACAAACACGTCGATTGTTTTTTAACCAATTGAATTAAATGGACATTATGTCTTACACCCGCATTCAGAGACGTTATTAAACATTTAATCTATCGTTAAGCTATAATTGTGTATTGAAAATATCGACTAAACGACTAGTTAAAAGATAATTCAAATCTTTGAGTGTGGCCGTTAATGATAGATTAAATTGTATTTGAGATCTCTGAGGGCGACCGTAAGAACTTTTGTCATATGTAATTTACTAAAGGATTTGGTAAAATAAAATTTAAATTTTTAATAAGCAGTTTACTTTTGCTGAATTGCTGAACGTGGAATAAGCTAGTTTTCTAACGAGTTATTTTAATAATTTTGTACAAATTTTACATACGTAATATGAAGCAAATATATTTCATATTATTTTAATAATATTTTTTCCTATTTATATCCACATAACATGGTGAAAAAAGTTTTCACAATATATATATTTTTACAGTAGAATTTAAATCTTCTTTTCGTTTCTATTTGGGTACACTATACAGTGGAAATAGTGAAGTTTTAACCGAGTCCAAAGAGAAGGAGATTATCGATTCGTCGATATGTTTTTTAACGCAATTACTCAGCCAATAATAAATAGGTTCCTCCGACCAGAAGTTTTTGATTATGTTTAGTAATATAACTTTTCATAAACTAGACGCCGAAATAATAAAACTGAGGATGTTTTTTTTGCAGTTTCACCGTCTTGAAATAATTATGCAAAAATCAGTGTATTATCAGTGTAAGAAGAAATGACAAGCACATATGTTCATGCTTGAAGCTTTATGCTGTAACGTTAACCACCTTATTCGCATCTTCACCGACCACTCGCTGCAACACCGATTCAGCCACCTGAGTTATCATTAAAAATCTACATGTTATATTGCAACATACGCCGTGCTTCTACTGTTATGTGTACTTTGTGAGCTTAAAGCACTAAATGCAGTCTAGTGATGTAACAATATTTAGGTAGTTCTGTACATATCATATTAGCTTAGAAATTAGAATACATATTGTAACGATCAAAAATATAAGAAACTAGCTGCTCCGGCGAACTTCGTTTCCCCCGTTCAGTATGGAAAACATTGAAGTAATATTTTTCCTATTTTCCCTGCAACTTTCCCGGTATTTCTTTTCATAAAAACCTTCTCCTGGTAATAACAAATACAATAAAAAAAAGAATTAGCCAAATCGGTCCCGTCGTTCGGAAGTTATGCGCTTACCAACACATTTAGCGATTCATTTTTATATTATAGATTAATTACAATTACATTCAAAACTATTGTAATGAAATTTGAATAAAATTGTCACATTAATAAATTGCTTTTTTACACTATTGTTTCATTTGGTCTATAATCAGGGTTTCTCAAACTTTGTGTCCAATCCAACCACGTATATTGATTTTGTTTATAATTAAAAGATAATAACTGCAGTTTTCATTTGATTTCTGCTTATTTACCTGAAAACTTGAATTTGACTAAGAGAGAGTCCATTTAATTTTTTATTAATATTTCAGTGTTGGTGATATAAAAATACAAATGTGAGTATTGCTTAAAATTTTAGGTATTATGGGAAAAGATGTAAATAGTTAATTATTATTTTTTCAGCATTAGGTACAATGATTGAAATTAAGTTTTTTGGGGAGAGTTTTTTCTTACACTACTCTACAAAAGAAAGTTAGTACCATTATTTTTGTATCTTTTTTTGACAGGGGCATTTAATGAACACGTTTAGCTTAAGAATCCAAATACAAAGTATAGATTGGAATTAGGTATCCTATAACAGGTAAGCATAATTGAGTATCTTAACGGTTAGGGAACACTAATAGTAGCATGTTCCAAATTATTTTTTTAAAAAAGAGAATATATTTAATATTTAACTAAAATTAACTTTTAGGGAAATTTAAATAAGAATGATATAAAAAGGTTGATTTCAAAGAGTGGTAACTATTAGTATTTCTACGAGTAAGTAAAACGTGCATTGTGTTTGCATGCTGTGTAGGGCAATGTGTTTGAGTGCAGTACATGTATACATTTACTAACTAAATTATGCTATAATTATAACTAGCTTTGCCAGCAGTTACAATCTCTTTTAAGCAGACGTTACTTGAGGTACACTGCAAAGAACTGAGTTTCGTATAATTTATTTAAAAATATAAGTACTTTTTGTAGGAACGTCTTTTAGTTATTTATGAAAAAATAACAAATAAACATAAATAAATTTGAGAAATATAAATTACCCACAGATAACAAACTTAAATATCATAACAGTCACTTACTTTTTTATGACCAAATATTTAAAAATTCGATCAAATCATTCAAAATAATTATTGAACAAAAATTATACAACTGTCTGCAATATTACCAAATTATTATTTTTAGCAGGTTGAATTTTTCACAAGAATTTACTTAATTTTTTCATTAGGCTATTGTAACTTAAAAAATATTAAAACACCAGCGCCTCTAGCGGATAGTTCAAACAGCCAAGTAAATTCTTGCAAAAACTCAAATTCGAACAGCCGAGGCCTGGTGCGAGCAGTGCTCTTATTTTAAAATTATGCACCCAAAGGCCTGTACAACATTACTTTGATGGAAGCACGTACAAATCACTACTAACTAGGTATATTTAAACAAATTAAATGTTACCTTTTGCCTCATAAGTGTGTCGCGGTAGTCATGGCTTGGGGGTGCCCTCATGGCAGGGTTAGGGTGGTGACGGAGATAGCTTTCTGTCGGTCCTGGTTCACGACGAACTTTTGCTCCTGGCAGTACTAATGGAGTCGTACGGTATGGCTGAAAATATATAATATAATTACTTTAAGTTTCATCTAATTATTGTCCTTTGCTCAATTGGTTACTAAAAAGTTTTTTTTTAAATCACTTTATAAAAATAATTTAAATAACTATTACAATCTTAAAACAATTCGTATTCTATACAAGGTAGATTGTGTAGCTGTAAGCAGTAGAAAAACTTAAGGTTTTGCTGGTAGACTAGTGATAGCCAAATATTTTTTACTGCGTATTCATCAGATAAGAGCTTCAACTCGCCTACTCCATTAGCATAAACATTAATTTTAATCGGTACTAATATAACAAATTATAAAGTTATTCTGCCACTGCCTGACTCTTCCGATGCTCAAATCATTTGAAACATATCCATTCAGGTAGATCACTGTCAGATAAACATATTTTGCAGTCGATTACCGTTAGTTTAATTCTTTGCAATTTGTATTTATATATATTTATATCATAAGGTAGTTTTCCTGACGATAAGAGACAGCCATCTCATATATACACCAAAGATGTTATACGCTCTTCGTTTTCTTATTGCCGAGATTAGATATACCGGCTACCTAACCTATAGCCAAAATTGACACTATGGCGACAGGAATAGTTAAATCGATGAGAACAGTACGACTGCTGCATAGCACTCTTCCACCTAGTTATGACTGACTGCAATATTAGAATAATGTAGCATGTACTACTTGATTTCAATAATAATGTAGCATTTAAATCAGTATGATGATGGGGTCTTCACATTCCGATGCAAACAAAAGATCATTCTTTAATGTAACAATGAGTAGATATAGTATAACCGTTTATGTATATATATTTTACGATTTTAAACTAACATAACTAAGCATTAGACTATATTATACATTAGACTAAAATTAACCAAAGATGCGGTAATTTGATATGTACCTACTTTTACACAAGAAAATACTCCATTAATATTCCAAATAATAGCAGATTAAATAATGTACATTTTATAATTTAGTGATACGTTTAGCGATCACCAGTTATGAGGCCGTGGATGCATCCCTGTCATTTGATTGATGCGATCACATTCGTCTAATTTTAACACGAGGTTGTTTAACGTGTGTTTAGTTACTGGCACAAATTCGTTATTTACTGTTTATCCAAGTGCAACTAGGTCAAGACACATGAAATTCCTTTCCATCACATTAATACCAACTGTTTTAACATGTCTGTAATACCAAATACCAAAACCGAAATATTATACTTGTGTTGAAAGTTTAGGTACAGATGGCAGACTTCAAATTAATCAACAAATTAATAACATTAAATCGCCCGCTATAAAAACTCATCCGCCATATTGATTTTTCAAAAAATAAAATGGCCGTTATAATTTAAGGATTTTAACAGCTGATACTCGTACGTCTAAATCTATATAAGTGAAATAAGATCGATTAGAAAAATTATAATAATCAAAACCACAGTATACGAGTACATACAACCTGAGAACATTTTAAAATGGTCCACATTATGATAAAGTAGCTGTTCACCTGCGATTTTGCCAGCGTAGAAAAGCTAAGTCACCTTTAGTTAGCTTCAAGCTTTTACCCCCTGTTATAGTCCTATAGGTGTTGATTGTCAATTAATGGGGATAAAAGCTTATGTTTGAACTTGGGGTCTTTATTTATACGGATATTCAATTTTATCAAAATCGGTCCAGTAGTTTTAGCCGTGATAGCTTAGCAGACAGACATACAGTATGGAAGTATGGAATGGAACGATATCGCGTATACCGTATAACTACAATACTATCCTTACTTTCCTAAGCAATAAAATTATAAATAACTACCTCGCCCGGTTTGGTACAAGCGTCTTAGCAAACCCTGCTGAAATACCGTCAATGCTCAATGTGTTTCAGTCTTGATCATAGAATAATCACTAATGTTCATAGGCGACGTGCATTTCTTACCATTAGAAAATCCGTCTGCTTATTTGTCTTCCGATCTCCCATTCTATAATAAAAATCAATGGGTAAAAGATAACACAAATGTTTTTTTTGTAATAAATCACTAAATAAGAACTCGGCTCTCTGATAAGAGACATCTGTGGCCTAGATCCCCTGGATATTACAGGTGCGTCACTGTCCTGTGGCCAGGACATATTAGGCCTATTGTGCAAGTCGACCGACTACCCTACCTTCCAGATCGGAACAAGACAGAATTATTATGGCGGCAAGAATAAGTAAGGCATTAGATCCCTAGTCGTACAAGTTGCTGCATAGTGCACAGCACTCAACCACTACCACCTCACTACTACTACGACCACACTACCACTACCACCACACTGCCATTACACTGGGTCCTCTTGTTATTCATCTGATTAACCAGTGCTCGCCTCGCCTCGCTTGGCAGAGAGGCAGATGGTCTATTCTACTCAATGGTCCGGCTACTATCACGGGGAACAATACAGGGTAAGCCTAAAACTATTGAATCTGAAATAAATTGAACTTCATCCGATTTTATATTATAATAAGGCAATTGTTTGGATTTTCTAGTGAGAATAAATACAGATCGCTAACTGATACAAAGGATTTTACTTGTGCGTTATCCTTCAGAGATTTAAGATATTTGCGTATTGCACGTGATACGCTTCTCTTCAAGCGGACTATGACAAAAGCGATTGCTGTTGTAACGGCAGAATTAAATGGTAAAAGTACTAACGAATGGAGAACCCTTACGAAACTATATTATATCTGATTTTTCGATAAGATCTCTAAGAGACACAATGACACACTTAGGTCTCTATAACTAGGAGACACTATTGCACACTTAAGTCTCTATAACACAGGAAAGAAATAGTGTTTAATGACTTGCATATATTGTGTGAACTAACGGTTACCAGATTTTCCTCGTTTATAGTTCTAACATTACAGCCGTAGTAGGTACATTAGGGCAAAGGTTTTGGCCAAGAAGGAATTTACACATTGGTCTCACACCTTGGCTATGTACTGAGGCCAGAAGAGAAAAATACAATATCCAACGACTAGAATCGTGCCAATAGGTAAACAAGAAAATTTCGAAGTTTATTTCCGTCCGTCGCTTGTTTACAACTAAAGCTTTACAAGTTGACGTAATACTTAAAATCAATGATTTTACGTTGTTCAAGAACATTTCATCTACATCAAGATCACGGCAGGTTTTACATAACGTTTGTATTTTCAGACATTTTTGTCATGAACTATGTTCAAGTCGGTTAAAATTATATAGCCGCCAAAGCTTTAAAAGTTACCGATTTTGTTACTGTTGAAATAAGTAAACTGATCTTCTACTAGTAAGAAATTCAATTGTAGCATGATAGTATACTGAAGTCTGACAATGCGTAGTTAGGAAGAGGTTTTGGTTTTTTTTAGCTAATTTAAAGTCTTATTTTTGGCTTAACAAAACAACAAATTAAACTATTTTTGAAGACAGCTAACAAGCACGCGGCTCCCTTAAGCAGAGATAACCACAGCGTATAGATAATACTCGTATATAAGTCGTAAATGCCAAATGTGCAACCTTATCGGAGTAAATGTCACCTTTGTGTAGCAGCCCCGTAATTAGACTTGACTCCATGATGCCCCGGGTTCGATCCCCGGTCGGACAACAAAGAAAAACGAGTTTATTTCCAATTTTCTAATTAATAACAAAATACCCGGGGATTAGATATGTGCCCAGTTGGCGACAGGTTTGTCATCTATCACATTGTAGGTCTTAGTGTCGGCTAACCGTGGGGCTAATTATCATGGTGTTATTAGTACAACTCTTAAGAGCAGACTAGCAGCTACTATGAATTAGTAGGAATTTAATCTACAATTGCTTGTGAGGACTCGACCCCATACGCTTTCATTTAGCTGTCTCAATTAACAAGAAGGAAGGAAATACCCCTAATTTCAAATGTAATGCAATACTTAAACAAAAGTCAAATCCTCGTCCTCATACTATGACCCGTTAATTAAAAAAATAAAACGTTTCTAGTTTCTTCTGATTTTTCTCTTTCTACCAAGTTTTTCGGACAGGTCGAGAAAGTCTATGTTTATGCAAAAGATTCCAATTAATTTTTATTAAAACTGTGGGGATTTTTCCAACGCCACGGTATTTATTTTCATTGAGTTCGTTGGTATACGCAGTTTGTATACCGATGTTCCCGTCTAGTTGAGCTTTTACAGCCTCATGTACATTTTTCTAAAAGTGAAGTCTTAACGTTTTAAACATTTCCTGAAATAGATTGTATGGGAAGTTTCTTGAATCTAATGAATTTGTTGGTGGAAAACAAATACTAAATAATCGTTAAACTCTCATGTGTAAGTAGACACACTAAATTGAATAAAGCTTAAAACTCTAAGAGTTATCGCAAATTCCTAGATGAATTACGTGTTCTTATTGACAATTAAATGATTTCATGTGTTTATATATAAACCAATCGGAAATAGTATATTCTTTGGCATTATAACTTAGTACTTCAACTGTGCCTGATATTTGTCTTGCTGTTAGTTTACATCCAATGAATATTAGACAGATTAAAACAAAAATGTCATAAACACCAAATATTTTCTTTTTTTCTTTAACAAAAATGCAAAGTAAATATATTAAAATTTAAAATAATAAGGGTATAATAATTATACCGTTATTACTTTTAATGTTATTTTATGTAAAGTGAAAAATTCTTGGCAATGTGTATGTATATTTTAAGTCGAAGATTTCAGAGGTTATGCAAACACGCAAATCGTCTGCTGATGATTTTTATATAAATTGATTATTTAAAGTTGGAAGACAAAGATATACACGTCTTGAAGGAAAAAAACACAAGTGTCCTATAAACATTAATTAAACATAATATTAATGAATCATTGCCCATCTGAATTTGGAATGTCAAGCCTCTTGAGTAGATTTAAAGGCTCCCTCATTCTCCAGATTAAAATACGACAGTGGCGCGCCCTGACGTTATTATTTACTATTACAGGAATAGGTCTACTACCTAGTTATGATTATGGTATTTGTGACAAGCCTCTTACAAACTCTTTGGTAAGAGAGTCTAAACTTTTCTTTGTAACCCAGGTATTGATTATTCTTGAAATTTTATTTAATCAGCCTGACATTGTATGCGAGGAAAAAATACATATTATTTCGTTTTCATCCTCTCATGAAAATAAATAAATAAATATCCCTAGACACATAACACTTATTGATATAACACGAAAGTAAGCAAATTGAATCCTAGTGTTATGGTCAACGATACTAATACATAGAAATACTTAAATAAATACAGTATACATTTAATAAATACCCAATGTTTAACACCCACAACAATAAACACCCACCCGTAAATGAAGATATATTTATCACATAATTACCTCGTGCCCAAGACTCGCGTTTGGTCGTTGGAGTTATGCCTGTACGCTAACCACTCAGCCAAAGAGGCGGGCAAATGTTGATACGTTCGAAGGAATAAATAAATTAAGTCTTTAAAATCTTTGACAATCTTTACGGTCTGTTAATATGATGGCTGATAAAGTTCGTCGTTATTCAAAGTCCTTACTGGATTCGATTTAAAAGTAAACGTTGTAAAAACCTTGCGGTTAGCAACATATTAGCCGATTCCAAAAAGAAAAAAGAAGTAAACGAAAAAGGTTAACATAATCACAAAACGTATCTAACAAAACACATTCAGCGTGATTTATAACTAGTTTTCGTTTTATTACTTTGCTTAATTCGATTTCACAATCTTAAAAAAAAAATTCTTTTTATCTTGTCTAAAATTAAGCTTAAACTTATAAATCATTAAAAGTTGACATCAATCAAAAGCACGCTACTTACGTCACATGTTTAAATGTAATGGTTCCATTTATATCATAGATTAATGCATGAAAATGATACAAGCGATAGAACGCGCATTCGTTTAAACATAGCCTTTGAAAACTAACACCACATTCTAGAAACACCAAATATATTCCTGTTTTGGAAGGTCACGTAACACAAAAGGATAAAAAGAATTAGTTTATGGTGACCCACCCAGTTGGTGACAACTTCTTCTTCAGGATGCTTAGGGTCCTGGTAACCGTTGGGGAAAAAATTAGGGTTGACCGACATTGTAGCAGTGCGCGGACGATTCGTTTAGCGTGCGATCGCGGACTGCCTTCCAGCCGCCCAGAAAACACAAATTCTAATGCAATCTATTTTGGAAATATGACGGGAAAATACTCAACGTGGGCGAGAACCTCCGCCTAGAGCCTTGTGGGACACGCGCGAAATAATTCTGATTTACTGTTTGGTCAATCTCGATGCCAATAAAAATTAACCATTAGGCGAGAGTGCTTCAATACATTGAAAGTATTTTGTAATGTAAACTTGTATTTTTATACGTGTTCGAAAAGTTTTATAGATTTTACAACTAAAAGTTTTTATGGAATCTATTCGGCGGTGTGTAAATAGACTAGATTTGTTTATTGCATGATGCTATCCATGTGCATACTCATACGCAGTCTAAAAATATATGAAACATTCTATTCATTCAAACTTGATTCTGCACTCGTGATTTTAATGAGCTTGATGATAGTGACAGAAAATAGTAGTTCACTCACAGCCAGTTTCAGTAACATATCTTCAATTTGAGATAGGCCTGCCCTTTATACAATAAAGATACCCACAATCCACAAAATACTACGTGTCAACTAATTATTACTTAATGGATTATATTACTTATAAATGGAGTAGGTATAATAGATTTTCCATCCATGTGTCTATATCTATCTAATCTATATTCTGTATATAAAAATATGTTGTTTAAAATGTGTTTTTGCGGCGAAAAATCATCCGTCTTTTTAGTTATTTACAACTGTCCCACTGTATTATTTATTGAATCAAGTTGACGAGTAACTCTATTATTACTACATCAATTAGAGTCTAAGTACCAGAAACAAAAGGCAGAGTTTTTACTTTTTGGTATAGCTTTACTCTGTGTTTTTAAGTTATTTGTCGACGTTGGACACGAGTGGTGGAGACATTTTGATCGAGTAATAATTTCAAGTCGAATTAACAAAAGAACCCAAGAATCATTCAAAACAGAAAAAAATCGACTTCACCTATAGTAGCATCCAAACACGCTTTAGTCAACAAATCTTGAAGTGAAAACTTCTTTGGTGGCGTTGTGCACTTTTTTTAGAATGGGTAAAAACTTCTGAACTCGCGTCAGGACACGTGACCTAAAATTTCGTAATACGAAAATTCGTAAGACACCGCAGGGCGATTGCGCGAATGTTCGTGTTGTCATGTTTGTGTACGATAGTGCAATAAATGAATATTGTATTCTACCACATAAACGATAGTACTTTTATACTAATAATTGAAGCAATTCTTGCAAAATTATTCCTTAACCATTCCAAAATATCAAAAATGCACAACGTTAATATTCAAGTGTTCACTTCTGTCAGCATTCCCGGAGTGCAACCCTTTTTTATGCAAAAGCCACAGCTTGTGTTCCAAATTATATTAAATTAGTTTGTGATTGAAGACAAAAAACTGAAAAACAATATGGCAACCAGCAATCGTATCGATCATAAGAAGCTAAGGTCTCAACTTTGTTCAACAACGGTAGCTATAAATAATTCCGTCACAATATTTTTTAGATATAAATTAATTAGTACAACCAATTTCGAATTTTATTGGAACATAGCCAGGCCGTAAGCGAACGATATCGTCGAAAGTGGTTTATTCAACCTATTTTTTGAGAACACTGACGAAACTAATTCAGTGTCGATACTTCATGTTTTTGTTACATGACAACACCTGTTGCTAATTAATCAGTGTTTATTAACATTGCTATTAATTAATTAAAACAATACTATATTAATAACACATTTCAGTCTCTGTGGTCTAGCGGTTCAGTTGTTGGACTTCACTGCATGAGGTTGCGGATTCGATTCCCGAGTCGGGTAACAAAAAAAAATTTGGTTTTTCTAATTTTCTAATAAAAAAATGTTGCTATCACATTGTGGAACTTAATGTCTTCGACAAGTCGTGGATGCCCTGGTTCTGGCTCTGCTTACCTCTACTTATGGGCGTGAAGATACTTTTTCTTGAGCCAACGGATTTTATAAGGAATTAGCCGACCCTGCAAATTTGTATCACTTGACATTAACAGCTACTAACATTTTCCCTGGAATTTAAACGGTTTTTCTTTTCATAAGTTCCTCCTGACAATAACTAATACAACAAAAAAGATTTGGCAAAACATGTCGATCCGTTCAGGCGACCATGATGCGAGTTGGGGATTCTTTTTTATGTATATGTGGAGCAACCACATTAGTTCCTCTGAAAAACTAGAATAATTAAGTTAAATAATTATATATAATAATATAAATTGATGATGTCCAGAAAATTAGTTTATAAACCATCAGTTGATTACTTTGAGTTTATTGCGATGTGAAATTAACGTTATCATTGTTATTTCAATACTTAGCTTAACGACTTGTAAACACCTGCACCTGAGTCCTGCGCGTGCGTTGAGCCCTATAAGTATGGCCGCATTGGAAGCGATAAGGCATTCACGATTCACACGCCTGTCTGGGACGTCGTTACGCTGCCCGTTAAATAAACGAAGTCTAAAAACACTTGTGAAGTTTGTTTGAGAAGACCCAAAATGAGTCATCATCGTGGAAACAACAACTGTGGCGTCAGCAATGATGACGTCACACTTTTTAAAAACACTATAAACGCACCTAATTCGTCATATATATTTTAAAATTTCAAGAGGCAGGGGTAGATTTGCAAAAAAATAATTTAGATCAGGGTGTTACCCTTGTTGAATTAATAAAAAAATTTCACATGCATAACCCCGAAGACCTAGGCAGAGGCACAATCGGGGCGCCACGGCTATCCGTAGATACTAAGTCCCACAATGTGATAGGTGGCAAGCCTATCGTCAACCGGGCACATATCAAAACCCGAGCAACATTTTTTTCATTAGGAAAAACCACGTTTTTTTGTTGTTATGTTTGAATTTAATGTGACCATTACATGATAGTTCGTGAAATGATCAGGTAGCGCTTTTATCGACGAGTTTAAATAACTTCGGCCGCTGAATGTTATGTGCCTTGTGATCAACCACCAACCAGTAGATCGCACTATATACAAAATAATAATTAAAATCTTAGTTATACACAAAGCAGACTAAGTCTTATTTGTTTTTGACGTGAGAACGTCTTATAATATGATGGAGCCCGCTACACGCACCAAAAACATGCGGCGTTACCTCGCTCTGAGGCGTTCCATTTAAGGCTTGAAGTGCAAGCGAAAGCGCGGAACGAGGGACAAAGAGGCACAATCAGCCACCGTTCTCATGACGTTGTCACGTTCAACTATCGTCAGTAAAGCGACTTTACATACAACCGCTTTTTTAAAGCCTTATTTCCCGTGTTGGTGTCGGTCCGCTTAATAGAATAGACTATAGAG
>NJDD01000720.1:100835-131066 GCA_002245505.1 Calephelis nemesis
TCTATCGATCAAATGCGATGTACAAATTTGACATCACTTAAACTTGTCTAACTCGCCCTTCTTTGTCCTAAAGACTCGATTGTTATATTTCATATTATTTACTCAAATTTCTTTTTATTCTTTATAACATTAGCAACTCGATAGCATACTCTCTATTATTTAAACTACATTTAAAACATTTTTTTAAATTATTTACTGACTGCACATACTTGCAACAATCAAAATGTAGTACAAATAACAATTTAAAACACAAAATAAATGCTTACGTACATCTAACCTTTTTAAACATTTATTTGTTTGAAAAGGGAAAAGTTTGATAGATATTTTTTTTCTGATAAGATGAAAGTTTAATCAAAAATTCATATCAGACACTTGTGTAATACTTTATGACAAACTTTCTATGTTCTTAATTATTATCTACTTTCTCATAACTTTAGATAATACTTTTTTATTTTTCCTTCTCCGCAATCGATTTTCTTGTTTTACTTTACTATTTTAGATTGAAAGATATTTACTTATTAGTAAGTAAGTATAGTAATACTAGTAATTAAATTATACGCTTCGGCTTTAAACTTTATACTTTTTTTTAAATTGACTGACCTATTCTAAATTTAAGCGAAATGATTAATTATGTAATAACAACTCTATATAGATATCTTTAAAATACATTCGGATTTCCGAAGCTTGACGAATATAGCCGAAGCGCATAATTTAAACAGTACTGCTATACATACTTTGCTTTTTGTGTTTACATTGCAATAGTAAACATAAAATTAATGGTTTTCTTTCTTCTCACTTAAAGATCTTAACTTTAACACGACACTTAACTTTATAGTACGTAAGAACTTATTAAAAGCAGTTCCTTACGAGTATGACATATTAGTTCAGTCATTTGGTAAAAAAAAGGGGGTAAAAGGTAAAACTACCAAATGACTGGACTATATAGTAATACTATTTAAATTATGCGCTTCAGCTTTACACTTTTTACTCTTTTTACACTTTATACTTTTATTTTTAAATTGGCTGATCTAATCTAAATTTAAGCGAAATGATTAATTATCTACTTTAAAATACATAAGGATTTCCGAAGTTTAACGAATATAGCCGAAGTGCATAATTTAAATAGTACTACTATACTTATTAGATACTCAATTAAGCTCAGATTCTTCAGTTTTTTTTATAATATTAATAAGTGAAATTAAAAAAATCTTCTATTTGTTGACTCTTGTTACTGACGCTGTTTATACATCTTGTACCTTTATTTTCTTTTCATCAAATTCGACAAGTTAAATTTCTTTCTTCCTTATGTTGGTTGTACAATATGTAACCACTCATGGGCCTAATGGATTAATGTTAAAAATATACGCAAATATGGCTATGAGTGTCACGTTCTTTTTAGCTATATATTGCCCGGTTCTTATATTCAAAAAACGAGTCGTTTTGATTACGGATGGTAGTGTTTTGTACGCTTAGTAAGATTACTAACAACGGTTGCTCGTTTCCAACTATTGATTATAAACATTTTTTGAAAATATTGGTAACGCTCCGTTACTTTTGAACAAACTACGAATGGTTTAGCTGACGGATTACGATTCGTTGATTATAGGCACCGGGCATTAGTAAGATGACTAACAACGGTTGCTCGTTTCCGACTATTGATTCTAAACATTTTTGAAAATATTGGTAACGCTCCGTTACTTTTGAACAAACTACGAATGGTTTAGCTGACGGATTACGATTCGTTGATTATAGGAACCGGGCATATATGACCTAAACAAATATTACCTATGGTTGATATTTACCTGAAGGATGGTGGGTATGTAACTGTAAGTGGCGAGCGCGGTGCTATCGGCGTTCCCCGAGGGATTTCTCGATCCAGATCCCTGAACATGATTGGCGATTATGGCGGTGACACACATAAACATGACATAACGTATACGTATTTTCACACATGTAAACGCATTATCCAGAATTATATTACAATCTTTTTAATAACTTATGAAACACTTGCACGTTCCTAAGTAAAATTATTTTACTTCAAGTTAGTTTTGCATATAGGTTGATTTAAATCTAATTTAGAAACTAACCCGGAGTTAAACATTTGACTAAGGTACATGCAAGCGGTCTTCAAGAAATAAATCCCAAAATTTACTTTCGCGTTTACACATGAGAGGCTCACATTGCGATACTTCTTTATCTCTTTAAAGTTTGTAATTGTATCAAAGAAAAGGCAAAGTCAATTTAGCGTAGGTAATATTAACTCTGTAAAAACTTGTATCAAAGAGATATAAGAACGAGTCGCGCTGTGAGTTAGATATTTTGTTGGCCAATTGTTGCACTAAAAGAGACAAGCTGAAGATATAACTTGGGTAATGAATAAGTTTAGGTATGAACGGCCAATTTCAATAACCAATCTTTGATAAAAAAGAGCAACTTTAGATTAGTTACCTCGCAACCACTGTAATTTTGAAAACTAAATATAATAATTTTGAATAACAAAACTTCAGTAGGTCGATTATTGAAATTATCCGTTATGTAGCACCTTTAGGGCCACTTGCACATTCTCAGGTTACATTGGACACTGATTTAAACTGTCAAATGTAAGATAATTTAACCCAAGTTAGACGCTAACTCAGTGTTAAATACTTAACCCAGGAACGTGCAAGTGGCCCTTAACAAATGAAACCTCTTGCCCAGCTATTTTATCACTTATTAGTTTGTCTCATTTATAAGATCAATACAAATGCACAAATAGCATAACATTGAGGTGGATATCATTATTTATGTATAAACAACAATACATGCATAATGGGATCTAAAATGCATAACGTTCATACGATTACATTACCTGTTTATCACCTGAAATTCCTAATAGGAGCTTAAAGTCAATATATACAAAATATTAGATAGGTATAGAAATATACTACAGGAATACATATTCCATAATATTTAAATATAATTAAGAACCAGGATATTAAGAACCCTAGGATAAAAGGCAACGTCAAATAAAATATTCTTAATTAGATCTCGTTTTTGAAAAGAAAATGTCGGGTTTCTGATCCGATCCTTTTGGGGATCCGATGATTCGCATCCCATTGTAAAATATTCGTCATTTTATAAAAACTGAAAGTTGTTATTTTCTCATTGCATGCTTTAAGTTCAGATAGGAATGATGGTAACATAAGATCTTCGTGGCTGGCGGGTCACAAAGCTAAAGGTTTAATTAAATATGCTCTAGGAGCGCAAGAGATGCGGAGCAGTTGAAAAACTTTTGCAAGTGTCTGGTTGCGATAGGGACAGGAAATTTGTAGGTCCAAAATCTGCGTTTATAGGTTAAAAGATATTTTATTTGTACACTTCACTACCAAAGCTTTGATGAACCGAACTTCATATTAGTTGTAGTTCATTCTTGGAAACATGTGCTAAGAAACTTCCAGCTTTTACAAAAAGTTCTCTATAAAAGAATATAAGGTAAATGCACCTATTACCGACTTAATGATAAATATTGTAAACAAACCACACGAGCAATGCATAAACGGAATTTGTTTATTTACAATAAATATCTAACCAAAGAAGAAGAAATGAAAATTGGTTAAATGAGTCGGTGAGACCTGCAGATTTGCGATGGATTAGAAATAGGTACGTTTACCTTACAATGTTCTAAAAAAAACTTTTGGTTCAAAAAAGAGATCGTAAGATTTCTTGACTATTATAGCAATGCACCTGCGGCAGGCCCTATTTAATATGTGTGACAGAAAATTAAACAAACTGACAATGTTGCTAGTGTCAATATTCAAAATCTACAGCGCGGCATACTTATCTGTCCAGTAAAAGCGTCGCTAGTGTCACGTTTAGTTTACTGGTTGAGAATTTAACTAGCAAATAATGATAGAAAAAAATCAAAGATGTTTTTTAATGGTATATTAAGGCAAAAAGCAGAGGACTTCTTGGTGATAAGAAATTCACCCCGCCTAGACACGCCAAAGGTGGTAATGGTGCTTTGCCAACCGGATGCCGCGATCTTGGGCCTCGAGCAAAAGTAAGTTTATTGGCTACTTTATCTTCCGAACCGGAACACGTCAACGGCAAGCACTGACTTTATGGTGGCAGGAATAGATAAGGCGTTGGTACCAATCTGGACGAGTCGCTGCGAAGTACTACCAACTTTCTGTCTGTCTGTTAGTAACGATAAACCTATGCTCGCCTTTTACGAGCTGCCTGGTAAAAAGGTCTATTCTGCAAGTAAGCCTGGACCAATACGAGGAAAAATGTAGTTATGGGACTTTCATTATCAGTGCTCACACTTTAAAAAATTGACGACAGAAACAGGCGAAATAGCGGTTTAGTTCCGACTTCGATTACTGAATAGATAAGTTGGTGATATTATATCAGGAAGACAAAATTGTCAGATATGTTCTAATAATTATTTTGACAGTTTGCGTTAAAACTGTCACTCTGTCACGTGAACTAATTAGGGCGTTGCGTTTATAACAGTCATGCTGCATTCAGAATATGTGCAGGTGTAAAACGTTGATTCATCATGCTGTTGCCAGTGAATCACTTCAATTAGCACCTAGGTAGAGGTAGTCACGACACCTAGTAACATGTCTTACTCCGCCAGCTCGTGAAAGAATGTGGGTGTGGGTACACGTCCTACGAAACTGCCAGGTGCACGCGGCACCGAGTACAGGTGTGAGCTGGATCCACCCCTGCAGTAAATCTTCATCAGCAATCGTTACCATACATACCCGATTTCACAATTGATATATGGCAGCTTTTTTCGTCAACATGTCGAAATGCCAGTGGAAGGAAAAATTAAGTTTTTTTTTGCTTTTATGAGAGAATATGAACAGGTTAGCCAGCATCAAATTTTTGTTATTATTAAGCTGAATTTCTAGTTCAAAAAACATGATGTACATATTAAGTTAAAAATAACGCTATAGTCTTATAAGCAAATACAATTAGCGAGTATAAAAAACAAAGCATCAAAGCATTAAGCTTTTACAAAAGGTTAAAAAGTATCTTTTTTTTAAATTGAAAACTTTTTAGATATTTTTATTTTAATTAGAAATATACTTGTTGTCTAATAACATATCATATGGACTTTTTTTTTCCATAACAGATTTTTATTTACACTCTAACGGTACAATTTTGGTAAGGTTCTACATGATGGTAAAATCGACGGTAGTAATTTTGTTGAGCACTCACTAAACTTATTTTAAGTTATCGCTATCTTCTTTCAACGAAAGTAATAGAAAGAGACAAAACACTTTTAGTGCTGTTCGATTAGTCTGTACAAGACATATTTATAGACGTTTAATCTATTGATGACAATGTTGATTAGAAACATCACAATTTAACATATCCGGACTATTCTGGCATGTCTAAAATGTTCCATCTCTTTTCTTTTTGTTTCGTTTGAAAAAGATAGCACGAATCTTAACTTTAGTTTGTGCATATCACCAATATCTGAAACTTAATTTTTATTTTACGTGACTTCAGATCATTTCAACTTGAAAATCAATCACAAAAGCTAGATGATTCAATCCTCCTACGAGTTTACTCAGGCGAGTTTATCAAAAATATTTATTTTAACATCGTTTTTAAAGTTATTAGACAGCGAACATGCACAGGTCTTTCCTGGTGGTAAGAGACAACCGAGGCCTATATACACCATAGATGTTAAAGGTGTTTCACTGTCCTAAGGCCGGGGTGTCAAGCCTATTGTGCAAATTGACTGACTATCCTAAATTGTCATTATTACGGTAGGAATAGGATCCCTATCCTGGTAAGTTGCTGCATAGCTCTACCACCAGTAAAATGTATTGGAACGAATAAATTATCGCAATAATTTAAGAATGATTCCTACTTTACAATATTGGTTTAAAGCGTAACATTAGTAAAATGTATATTCTTCCAAACATTTAATGTTTCAATAAAACTGCGGTTCGTAAATCAATGTAAATAGCGTAATATATTTTAAAGCGCAATGTCTTTGACTCAAATTAGGTCATATATAAGAGCATGTTTAAAATCAGAATTAGTTCAAGGCTTTGATCAATGGCGGCTGCTATTAAAATTCTTGGTTAATAAATATAGTTAATTAAAGTCAGTGAGTTTCTTATCATTGACAATCCTGATTATATCAATTAAAATCTGTTTTTCATCAAGCGGCGGCTCTTTAGTGTCTCAATAGCATTTTTTTATAATTTTCGATTTAAAAAAAATTAGGGAAATTTGGAAAAAAATATAGTTTTCTAAAAGAATATGTAAGTGTTGCAAATCATTTATTTCAAAAACATAAGAAAATGGTTGTGGTCTTGGTGACCACGAGTTAATTTGTAATACATTTCGTAATTTATTCAATTATGAGGAAAACTTTAAATCTAGCAATGTCCTCTAAATATCTTCTAAATACCTGATAGGTAGTCGCTCATGTAAAAAAATCCTTCACAGATAATTTTAAAAATAAATGGAAATTTAAAAAAAGTATCAGCGTTAAAGAGTTATAATGTACCACTTAGGGCCACTTGCACATTCCCGGGTTACGTTTAAAATTGAGTTAAACTGTCAAATATAAGGTTATCTAACCCTAGTTTGTCGCTAACTCAGTGTTAAATACTTAACCCAGGAACATACAAGTGGCCCTTAGATAATCAAGAAAATTTCAGGAAATCATTAAGTGTTTAAATCTACCAATTTCTTCTGAATACCTGATAAGTAGTCTAAATTGAGTAAAAGATATGATTTATAAATTTATATTACCTTAAAAAATAAAAAAAATGTATCACCACCGCTCTTTTAAATGCACAAAGATAACTGCGATAATCTCGTTTTCAAACTCTAGGTAATTTCAAAACATTGTAGACAGAACTAAGTTAATCGATACTTTGGGCTTTGGGCCCAAGGAAGCCACTGCTTGATGATCAACAGCTACTTTATTATTCCCTAGTTTACATCTCGAAGCAGTTAAATACACTTAGTATTTCCTAACATAAGCTAATATAAAAAAAACTCAATTCACCTTTGTATCACAAGCTTAATTTGGTTTGGTGCGTTTTTGAATAGCATCTGGGCATCTTCATGCCGCAAGTCTCGTGCATCATAGTCGTCTATCTTCGCAATAATATCACCTCGTAACAAATGTTGACCAGCTGGGGTGCCTGGGGTTACCTGCAAACATACACACTGGAGTTTAGCAAAACAATGCCCAAAAAATTTTAGTGGGGTCGTTTTATGTAAATGGCATCTAGGTGATGTAATATTTTTTATGTGAGAATATAACGGACAAACCCAGGGATATCCTGATGTTAAGAAACATGTGTGGCTTATAGATGCCGTAGATGTTACAGGTGGCTATTTTGTAGCCAGTATGGACTATTTTGCAGGTCTACCGGCTACCCTTAATTTTGATCTGTAACTCAACACTGTCATTACGGCGGCAGAAATGGGTAAGGCGGTAGATTCCTAACGGGCAAGATGCTGAACAGCTCTCTACTGTCATAGTCTTCTTGATAATGATCCAATTAACCTATACTCACCTATCACCTGGCATGGAGGTGGTATGTTCTACACTGAGGGACCGGACGACGACGACAATGAGGGGGAAAAGTGCCCGAGCGACTGCTTTGCGAGCGATTGCTCTTATTTTTGTTTATTTCTTAAAACATGTTATAATATCTTAAAGAATCGAAAGTTAAGGCTATTTAATAGCATTACAG
The DNA here is from genome assembly GCA_002245505.1 of Calephelis nemesis. Lineage (NCBI taxonomy): Eukaryota > Metazoa > Arthropoda > Insecta > Lepidoptera > Riodinidae > Calephelis > Calephelis nemesis. The sequence goes on from NJDD01000720.1 coordinate 108,557, forward strand.
TTGGGCTAATTTAATAGATCACATTTGACACTTCAAGGAAATATGACACTGTGTCTTTCAGTAACATTAATTCATGGTTTAAAGTTGCTGTTACAGATTTACTTAACCCTTACATTTTAAAAAATGTAACATTTATTGTATATACTAATGTCAAAATAATGCAATTTAGTTTTTTGTTTTGACAAGTATTTACAGAGATTGACATTTGTCAAATGTAATCTATTAAACGGACCCAACTTTAACGTTACTTCGACGCAATTGATAGGAAAGGAAATAAAAATTGTTATGAAAGTTTAGAGCATTCGTCAGCGAGAGCCGTAAGGGTCCAAATCCTGTCTGAGGTGAAGCATTTTCTTTGTTTTAATTTTTTTAAAGGCTAAAATTAATTTTAAAATCGAACATTTCGATGTGGTCGTTTCAGGCCAATGACCTCTGAGTAATACGTACAAAGAGGAGAAGTACAAATAAACTTCTAACACGCAGCTGAAAAAATAGTTGCCGTCGGAGAGTAGGTTAAAAGCTTACCAATCAAAAGTTTATAGTCGATGCCCTTCATACTTTATATTTACGAATATTACAATAATATTGTAGGAACTGACGACTTATGCAAACTTACATTATTGTATTGTGTAAATATACGATCAATAAGATATATTTTGTTAAACCCTCTATGAAAAAAGAGCGTGTTAAAAGTTTAAAGTATCTCTCTCTACATGAGTGTGTGTGTGTTCAATAGCATCATAAGTTTTGAGCGGATGGACCGATTTCGATGCGGGTATTTTTGTTTGAAAGACGACGTGATCAAGATGATTCGTAGCTAAATAACAGGTAGGTTTTGTTGTTGTTGTTTTCTTTTGTTGGTTTTGTTCCATAGTCTTAAATTGTTTGTAAAAAAATAGGATTATGGAAAAAAATAACGTAGGCTCTGAGTTTCAGTTAAAAGTTGTCCTTTCTTGCCACTTGCCAAGCTCGTAAATGGGGAGGGTTGGTTTTTTTTATCACTATAACCATGATTAGATGCATACGTAGTAGTAATTTTATGACAATTTGCTAGGATTGCTACAGCCTACAACCGTTTTTCCTACTTTCGCTGCAATAATCAGTGATTGTCATTGTTCAATCAAACAATTAGAAATCTTCAAAAGAAAATTCGGAAAAACGCACTAGAAATATAAAGAGCGATGTCCATTGCGGCTTGTTTGTGTAGTTGGATATTTTAAGAAGTGTATAGTTACCATATGTGAAGATACGAGCGTAAAGATACTGACTTTTTTATTACGTTGCGAAATTTTGGCAGACTGATGGAAGCTATCCTGTGTATAGGTAGATAACAAATCGTTTCCAAAATTAGTTATCTAATTTGTAAAAATTCAAACACGTATGTACATAAGATTTGCCCCGTGTTGGTCCGGGCTCCTTTGCAGAATAGACCATCTGCCTTTCTTGCCAGGCAGCTCATAAAAGGCGAGCATAGGCTTATCATCACTAACACCGTGACATCTGACTAGGTGGTAGAGTTTCGCAGCGACTCGCCCGGATTGGTACCACCGCCTTACCTATTCCTACCGCCATAACGTCATGACGTGTTCCGGTTCGGAGGGTAAGGTAGCCGGTAAACTTACTTTTGCTCGAGGCCTAACATCCCGGCCTCTGGTTGGCAACGCACCATTACCACCTTTGGTGTATCTAGGCGGCGAGAATTTCTTACCATCAGGAAATCCGTCTGCTTGCTTGCCTTCCAATGTTATAAAAAAAAAAGTGTTTCTAAATAAATTGCATCAATAATTATATAAAATTAAGGCTTTATCTAGGGACTGTTATCAGCTGAGACGACCTTGTAACCGAGTGGATGGAGGGCCGTGTGCTATGTACTGACTTTGGCCACGAGCCAGGCTAAATACGTCCACCGGCGTTGTCGTGCCAACCGCTTCTGACATTTTTATTGAAAACAACCGTCAAACCTGATAGAGGCCGACAAATCGACTGCTGATCTGCTCAAATCCATCACACTTCCTCCGAGTCAATGGCGAGGACACTTGCCTATATTTACACGTGTCATATACGTTGTTGTTCATCCGGAATGCTGTCATGTTAATCATTTCAGCACTTCAGACTGTTGGGGGTTTCGTGATGATGGGTATGACATTAGACCTAAAGACTTCCTTTACTTCCCGTTTAATTTTAGTTATCGTTACTAGGAATTCACTCAGGATTAGCTTCTGTAGGGGTACCACAGTAATTATAGATCGTTGTATCGACCGCATCATCTATATATCTATATATATTTACGTGAATCCCCATTAACGTGGTGATCGCATCACGCCTGGATGGATAGATCAAATAATTATTTTTTGCTGCGTTAGTTACTGTTAGGAGAAAGATCCTATTAAAAATAAATCAATGTTTAATCTTAGAATAGAACAACGTATTTTGGCTTAGCTAGCCTTCTTTATATACAAAAATTAAACCCTCTTTACCTTTGGTCATCGCGCCATTGACGTATGGAACAATTATTTTGGTGATTATTTTTTTAGTTGGTTTAGTAATAGTTAATAACACAAAAAAAGGTTCTCATTAAGAGAAAAACCGGGAAAATAGGGAAACTATAGGTAATCACTTTAGCTCCAAGCTTTACGTTACTTCCAAACTGTTATTAAGCTATAGATGCCCTTGACAAACTTGCCGGGTCGGCTAGTTATAGACAAAATATCCCTGGAATAATTACATAAAATATAACTACATAGTAAGCAAATTATATTATTGTGTTGTTGGCATTGTTATGCATCGATACCAATACATAGAAATACTTTTTTATTTATATAAACCATACTGCAATATTATAAATGCGAACGTCTATACGTATGTCGGTCTGTGTGTTGCTCTTTCTTATTTAATAACTTACACAACAAAAAAAGAATTAGCAAAGTGCAAAGCTTCCTACCCTTCAGTTGTTCATTCATAATGTTTTATGAACTGGAATGAGTCATTCCAATGCCTAACTCAGTATGAATTTGCTGACAAGCAATTTTTTATCAGTCATAATTGGTTGTCGAACGGTATCGATATTAGATCGTCGCCGGTCGACCTTCACGTTTTAAATCTTCACTGAGATGATCTTGTCCACGTCTAAATCCACGTACCTATACCTTCACCGAGCTACTAAATGGTTCATTATCACCAAATGCCACTTAAAGTCTTTGACAACTCTTTTGTTGACTTAAGCCGCAGCCAAAATCGTAAAAAAACATTGAGCAAAAATTTTTACGATTTAATTTCAAACACATAATTTTTTTGAACCCCGCCAAATTCTAAAAACAAATGACAGTCTGCAGCAATGACAGTATATAAATAGTTCCATTTTCAAATTCTGTTATTGTCTTTTTTATTTTATTTAATGTATCTAAGTGGGCAGTTCCAGAAACTTTTAGTATGCCCCACGTGTAATACGTCTACTTATAAAATTCACTCTTTAAACAGTGTTATTGTAATAAGGAAATAAAACTGTAGAAAAGTGAATCCTGTATATTGAAAATTTTAAAAAAATTGGTGCAGGTGACTAAAAGGGAGGAGGAGGCAACAGAACACATTTTAAGATTTTTTTTTAAAACTACTGGCACCGATCATAAACAGATTTGGCTAGTAGTACATAAATTTATAGTTCAGAAATTACAGACAGAGCAACGCTCGGTATTCAGTGAACGAATAACTTAAAATCTGAAATATAGAAAAACATTTAAACCTGTATGGTCATATTTCTTATACTACCATAGCTTCACGCCAAGTCTCCAGGCAAATTAAGAGAGAGTGCCAATTGAACGAAGTTCCAAGCTCGGACAACATCAGAATTTCGGATCAGCTAGTTCCTAATTGATATGGTTTTGACGTGTTACTTTAGTTATTAGTATATGAAAAGTTCTTAAGTTATGTTCGAGTTGAAGTATTTTGTATAACCAACAACTACCAACAACAATTTAGTTTCATCGCCTCGGTAGTCTAGCAGTACAGGTGTTGGACTGGATTTCATGAGTTCCCGGTTTTTATCACCGATTTGAGCATTAAAAAGAACATGTGATTTTTCCAATTTTCTGATAAAAAATGTAAGATATGTACCTGGTTGGCTATAGGCTTGCCACCTATCACATTGTAGGACTTTGTGTCTTCGGTTAGTAGTGGGTGGTCTGGGTGTGCCTCTGCCTACCTCTTAGGGAAAATTGACGTGAAGATACGTAGCTTTGAATTATATTGCCAATTACAGAATAGCCGATTGCAATCGCACAAACTTCACAACAGTTGCAGACAGGTTTCCCGATCGTAAGAAATACGCGTATTGCGTATGTTTACCGGATATCCGCTTAAAAGAAAATACGGCAACGGCAAGTACTCACTGTGAAGGCAGGACATGAAATAAGTGGTACCAATCATCCGAGAAATTTGTCGCAGAAGTCAAATCTAGTGATTGTCACAGTGTTATTGAAAAATATAAGCTAACCTGTTACGACCTGATAGGCAATTAGGCAATTAACCTATCTAGATCTGTATATATAAAAGAAAGTAAACTACTTATAACTCAAGAACATCTAAGCTGACTTGACTGAAAATAGAGAGGGAGGTAGGTAGCTTCGACCCGCCGTAATGACATAGAATCCTTTTTGTCCGTTTGACTGTGAGGAAACAACAACCAATTGATTTTTCCTATACAAACTGACCACTTTCCTGGAACGAAGTTTGTCGGAATAGCTAGTCTAGTGTATAAAATTAATCCCCATTCCCCGTGGCTGTAGCAGCACTTCTGAACGGATGAACCGATGATGATGATGAATCCGAAATTATGATTGCTTATTCTTTTTTTGTATTATAGTTAATGTCAAGAGAAGGTTCTTATGAAAAGGAAAACCGTGAAAATGTGAAAAAATGCTTTAATTAATACAAATTGTTAATATCAAGCGATACGAAGTTCGCTGGGTCGGCTGTATTTTACAAAACGAAAATGAACATTGATAAATCAAAATGTTAAAAGATTTTTTTTAAATCTTTATTTAGAGATTTTTTTTCACACAGTGAAAATGGCAATCATATAAACGCTTATTCTAATAACATAAACCTAACATATAATTAACTAATCACATATTGGATAGGAATGTGTACAGTATCTTAGCTGCGCCCGATGAGGGGTCAGCCAAAATACTATTAAACATACCTACCTCTTTATTATTTTTATTATAAAAAGCCAAAAATTGTTCCCTTTTGGCTGCGTTACGGACGCACTCCGCCAAAATATGCACATGTTAAAAAGATGATGCTTTTAATATTCTTAACAGCACTCAGCATCTCCGTCATTTTAAATAGCATCAAAATTTATTTTAAATAGATCACCACGGCGAATGTAATCGACTGAGCATCTGCACATATGTTTAGTGTAATGTGTTACCAATATGTGGATAATTCTCATAAGTTTTAGGCCAGACTAGCCTTGAACTAATTTTTTTGACTATCAATAAATATTTTCATTGCTACTATTTCCTTACACGTTGGCCATGACGTATTAAGTTATTATTTTTGTATCATGTCTCATATCGCGGTATAAGAACCAGATGAACGTATCTACATTTTATAAATTTTACGGGACAGCAAAAATATTGCGGGAATTCGTCACTTCAAACTTTACTAGCTCATTCACAGAGATATATACAGTTGGCGATAAAAAAATATTGATATGTTGTCCTACTATTGGAGCATTAAACAATAAAACAATTTTTTTGTTTACAATGCTTACAACCATACTATAATTATTTTTTTGCAGATATGTTTGCGATATGTTTCTATAGATACACTAGCGGCCCGCCCCGGCTTCGCACGGTTATGAATTTACATACAAACCTTCCTCTTCAATCACTTTATCTATTAAAAAACCGCATCAAAATCCGTTGCGTAGTTTTAAAGATTTAAGCACACAAAGGGACATAGGGACAAAGGCAGCGATTTTGTTTTATACTATGTAGTGATATCATATTTTTTAGTTTATTACTTTTCTATCATTCCTATTATTTATTTACCTTAGATGTTACAAATGCGTCGCTGTAATGCGGCCGCGAGGTTAGGCCTATTATGCAAGTATACCAACTACTCTAGCCTCCGGACCGGAATATGACAGTCATTATGGAATGGATAAGACGGTGGACCCCCAATCGGTCAAGTTGATGCACTCTACCACCAGTGTTCTACCAATGAAAGTCAACCGATTTCAAAAAAAAGGTTTTTAGTTTGTATAAGTTTTTACGTATTATCAAAGACAATTAAATAACTGCTAATTTCTGGTATTTCCATTAAAATATTTATTAATTTAACAATTTACGTGATTTTTTGAAGTGAAAACTTCTTTAGCGGCGTTGCTCATTTTTTTTTGGAATGGGTAAAAACTTCTAAACTCGCATCAGGACACATGACCTGATTCGTATGACGGCGCAGGGCGCTTGCGCGAATGTTCGTGTTGTCATGTTTGTGTACGATAGATCAATAAATGAATAAATGACAGTACTTTCATATTGACAAAGCAATTCACGCGAAATTATTCCCTAACCATTCCAAAATGTCAAAAAAGCACAACGTTAATATTCAAGTTTTCACTTCCACCGGCAATCCCGCAGGGCAACCCATTTTTTCATCCAAAATCAGGCGCTTCCCAACTACACACATATAAAATTAATAAAAAGAAGAAAGAAAAGACCCTTAGAGTGGTTTTTTAATGAGTTATACATAATAATGTAAATGAGTTTGTTTAGCCACTTACTTATTGATATTAACGATTACTCCCTAAACTACTAAAATTAAGGAGTTTTATTTAATAATTTTGATAATTCGATGTTATAAACCTATAATAAAAAATAAAAAATTGCACTAATTCTTTGTGGAAACTCTCTATATGCCTAGTTTTCTTCTATTACGTAAAATTGTTAGTCAATACATACCTTCCTAGACTATATAATAAAATAAAGTTGGTTTCCGCTGTCTACCTTAATGTATGTTTAGATATTTAAAACGAAGAATTTCGATGTAGTTTTTAATAATAGATAGACTGATTCACGAGAAAGGTATATATGTAAAATAACATATAAAGTTTTTCCACCCGTGCGAATTTAGGACGGGTTGTTAGTATGAGATAAAATTACCTACAATAGGAATTCGCCTTTTACAGTAAATATGAGTTAAATATTCCTTAATTGATATATGTAAGTATACCATTAAGGTTTGAAGAGTTTCTTTGATTTTACCATTCTCAACATTCTAATGACCATAATACGACCATTTGAAGAAGTCCCTTTCAAATAAATATTTCCAGATGTGTTTCGATCTACTGAGAAAAATAAAAACATAAAAAATACGTCGACGAATTAAGAGTTCTCCTTTAATCGCTTAAAAGAATGCTTTAAGATAAATTATATACAAAGAACTCTTTTGTTTATAAATTCTTGTTTAAAACAAGGCAAATATTATTCTTGGTGTAATTATAGCAGAAACTAAGGATTTTTGCACTTTAGGATCTGCAATATCTTACCGTCTTAATATACATGAACAACGTGTTGTTATCTTACTAGTCTATACATAGACTAAGTACTCTAAGGTTCAACCTAGCATTGTAGTTTTTATTACACTGCTACAGACTGTAATATCAACTTTGCTCTTGCCTCTATTTTTGTTTATTAAAAAGACGCTTTAGTTGCAAAGCTCTTATACTGGCAGATTCGCTCGCATGTGATAGTTATTAAGGGGCCATATAAGCTAAAATACGTCAGCAGTTTACTGTTTTTTTCATACAAATCAATCATGGATCTTGCTGACAAAAATACACAAGATTAACATGAATATGTTTTACTAGACTAGTGTTTCCAAAACACGATTCATTTCACTTTGCTCGATAGAAAAAAACAAAAAGATAACCCTTTTTTGAAAGCAAAACGCAAATGTCTACTTAAAATATGAAAATATCGACACCAGATTTAACGTAAACATAGATAAGTACTATACCTAAAAGATAAGTGTTTAAGTTTTTATACTTTTTTCAAATTACTTTAATAGTGTTAAAAATAGTGATTTCTCGCTTAAGACGTTCACTTTAGAGCGCCATTGTTCATAGTAATCATGGAACGGGGGAGCGTGGTGATTGGCTCTTCTGGCTGACTGAGTATGGGGCCTTAAGCTTTTCCTCAAGAACCCGCAAAGACTAGAGAATACAGGTACAGTACTACTATTTAAATTATGCACTACACTTTATACTTTTATTTTGATATTGGCTGACCTAATCTAAATTTAAGCGAAATGATTAATTATGAGAAATGACAATTCTATAGATACCTTAAAATACATTCGGATTTCCGAAGCTTGACGAATATAACCGAAGCTCACAATTTAAATAGTACTACTGTAACCTATGTTATTTTTCAAAATGTAATCTATTTCTGTACTAAAATTCATTAAAATCTGTTTAACCGTTTGAACGTGAAACGTAAACACTTTCGCATACATATTACGAGTATTATTGAAAATATCAACTTGTAACGAAAGTAATTGTCATGTTTTTTTCTACCTTACACACACACACATATCTTCACGCCAAGTCCCTTACGGGGTAGGCAGAGAGTATCGAGTGCCAGACCTCACGATCCTGACAAACCTGTCTTGCTTCCTTCACATTCATTAACCTTTTCATACAAGCACGCCGGTTTCGGAGACTCTTGACACCACCCTCGGATAATATCCGATTGATCTGATCGTGAAATGTCAGCCTTGGTCTCTCCGGGTACATACATCCACCCGCATTCGCATTGTATATTTGCTTTGTCAATCTTTCATCTGTCATTCTTTCTACATGACCGAACCAGCGGAGCACCTTTCGCATTTTAACACCAACACTTTCTATCAATCCTTCCTCCCTCGGATCTCACTGTTACGAATGCGGTCAGCTCGCGTTACACCACAGATTTTCCGTAGTGCTCTCATTTCGACCGCATTTATCCTACTTTCATGATCTTTCTGACATACCAACTCTCGCTTCCGTACAAGCACAGAATTATGCAAAGCTAGTCTAGTTTTTTGACTCAAAACCTCGCTTTGGAATAGCTTACCCAACGCTCCATTCACACTATTCCCTATTTCTACCTTATGTTAAAACTAGGGCGATTCGAATGTTAATGGTGGTACTTTGGTGTTACACTATTCATAGTTTTCACGTGTTGTACATCCGTAAATAAAAATGTTCCAATTTATGCAACGTCGGAAACGTCTGGCTTACGAAATGGATCTTTGATTGGATGAAGGTGGATCTTTCATTTGATACAAACTGTTATAGTATCTTCACGCCCATATCCCCGAAGAGGTAGGCAGAGGCACAACCAGGGCACCCACGACTAGCCGAAGACACTAAGTCCCACAATGTGATAGGTGGCAAGCCTATCGCCAACCGGGCACATCTCCAATCCCGACCAACAGTTTTTTCATTAGAAAATTGGAAAAATTCAATTTTCTTTTTTTGGCCGACCCGGGATTCGAACCCGGGACCTCATGCAGTCAAGTCCAACAGCCGGACGTGAAGATGCTTTTTTTTTTGATACTAGTAGTAAAGTGCTGTGCAGCAACTTTCTCGGGTGAGGATTCTTCGCTTTAGCTATTTGGACAGCATAAAGTAATTGTTCAAAAAACACTGTACTGTCCGGTTCAGAGGGTCGGGTAGCCGAAATCTGTTATAACACTTTTTTTATGATATTGGAAGGCAAAAAAGCAGACGGATTTCCTGATGTTAAGAAATTCACGCCGCCTAGAGCCACCAAAGGTGGTAATGGTACTTTGCCAACCTGAGGCCGGAATGTTAGGCCTCGAGCAAAAGTAAGTTTACTGGCTACCTTACCCTTCGAACCGGAACATGTCATGACGTTATGGCGGCAGAAATAGGCAAGGCGGTGGTACCAATCCGGGCAAGTCGCTGCTAAACTCTACTACCTAGTCAGATGTCACGGTGTTAGTGACGGTGAGCCTATGTTCGCCTTTTACGAGCTGCCTGGCAAGGAAGGCAGATGGTCTATTCTACAAAGGAGCCCGGACCAACACGCTCATTGATATAGTGTGATTTAATCCCTATATAGTTTAACCTAAAATTGTGTAAGTTTTCTTGCAACGATAAATAACAGATTATTTTCTGTGTTTGACTAAAGTAGGTAAGTTTAAATTTAACTGTGCCAAATTAAATACTTCATGCGCGTAATTTTCGCAAAAAGGAATACAAAGTTTGCTCTTTACGTAATAAGATGTATTAAACAGTGAAACTAATTTTCTGACCTAGTATAAATTTGTAATAGAATCTATACTTGCTATCGTCGGCACTTGGTGGAATCCCATTGTATATACACGTTGTTTGGAGTTAACACTTGTACTTATCCACAGTATGCTTTATTTAACACTTTCTGTTACTTTCTAGCCAACCGGTTTCACTGTTTACAGCATCATCAGGGCTTTGAAACTAAAGATAAATAGAACTTTTTTGATTTAACGTTCAATACCTATTTGGTTAGATGTTACTGGCGGTACCCACACGGTGTGGGTACCGTGGCTAGAAAGTAGTAGAAAGTGTTAAATAAAGTATATAGTGGATAAGTACAAGTGTTAACTCCAAACAACGTGTATATAAATTTGTAAATACAAATGTGCCAGCATACTTGTAATTCTACCTTAAAAATATATGTAGTAACAAACAATTTAATACAATGTAAATCACACAATTAATAAGCTAATCATAGTATTTCGTGACCTAGTGTACATGTACGACATCTTGAGCCTAGCCGGCTTCCGTTATAAATAACCCCTATGTAAGCCCACGAGCTTCAGCACTTTGGGCTGAGTCATGTAACGGATTACGATATCTTTACATTATCGATATTAATAACACGATCAATCTTGATCATATGCAAAACCAAATAAATATAAAGATTTACGAGAATACTCCCATCTACAAACGCGTTACTTCTATTTATAACTAGCCAATCCGACGTACTTCGTGACAAGTAATAACAGTTTAGGGAATTTTTTTTTTATGATATTGGAAGGCAAACAAGCAGACGGATTTCCTGATGGTAAGAAATTCACGCCGCCTAAAGACACCAAAGATGGTAATGGTGCGTTGCCAACCTGAGGCCGGGATGTTAGGCCTCGAGCAAAAGTAAGTTTACCGGCTACCTTACCCTCCGAACCGGAACACGTCAACGGCAAGCATTAGACGTTATTATCTATTTATCCCTTTGCGACCTGGCGTACTTCGTACTTTCTGTGACAAGTAATAACAGTTTGGGGAAAAATTAAAGCATTCTCTTTTCTATTTTCCTTACAATTTTCTCTGTTTTTCTGTCGGTAAAACCTTTCTTGATTACTACAGAAGACACTTAAAAAAAGTCGTTCTCAACATATGCTTAGAAACAATAATTTGTTATTTTTAAAGTTAGGGAAGGCAGATCTTTAGATGGCATGATGACACCAACGTTAAAGTATCTAAGAATCTTAAGCTCATTTTACAAGATTGCCGGCTCTAAGCCGCAACAAGACATGGCAAACACTGATTTTGCGGCAGCTAAGTATAGCACCTATACACTAATCCGAAAAAGCTATTACAGAACTCTAACATCTAGTCTGATTGTATAAATGTAATAAGTTATGTAATAAGTATACTCAGGTATGTGCGTAGCTCGATTATTCTACTTATTCAGCCGGTAGACTTCCACATTAGAGCTAACGCCCTGGCCGAGAGCGAAAGAATTAAAACATCTATGTCTATAGGTCATCTTTTTTTTAGCATCAGAAGAGACGCGTGCTGGATTAACAAAAAGAATAGTTCTAATTAGAGTTTTCAACTCAAAAAACAAGATTCTCTTAGCAGTAAATTGAGCTGATAATTATTCGCTTATATTCGCTAAAACAATAAGCTTACCAACTTTTGACATTATTATCAAATCACAGGATTGTGATACATTTGTCATGATCACCTTGACCGTGACTTTTTTTTATGTTATAGGAACGCAAACAAGCAGACGGATTTCCTGATGGTAAGAAATTCACGCCGCCTAGAGACACCAAAGGTGGTAATGGTGCGTTGCCAACCTGAGTTCAGGATGTTAGACCTCGAGCAAAAGTTTCCTTACCCTCCGAACCGGAACACGTCATGACGTAATGGCGGCAGGAATAGGTAAGGCGGTGGTACCAATCCGGGCGAGTCGCCTCCAAACTCTACCACCTAGTCGGATGTCACGGTGTTAGTGATGGTAAGCCTATGCTCGCCTTTTACGAGCTTATACGAGCGAGTTTATTCTACAAAGGAGCCCGGACCGGGGAGGAGACGAGGTCTTGGTAGAGTTCACCGACCACTCGCTCAATTTGGTTGATACTACCACCTTACCCATCCCTATCTCTATATACTCAATACTTTCCATTGCCGTTTCCCGGTTTGGGAGTCAGTAGCCGTAACTTTTATGTAAAAGATATTATTCAGGTAAATATTCTCTGGCTAGGGTTGAAAACGGTGGCAGTTTACAGTATACACAACTTTTAAATTCTCGTTAAAATTTATGTAATAAATATAAATAGACAGACAATTTAATTAAATATTAAAACATTTATCCCCTTACTAATAGAAGCGCCCGTTGATCTGATGTGTAACTTCAGGTTTTGTTGGCAAAAGTGAAGATACACACCAGATCAACGAGCATGTAAGTAAGGTTATTAGTTAAGTTAGTATAGGGAATAGTATTTAAATCATTTGGGTTTTGAACACTAATAAAATATTAGCACACTACAATGTATTACTATATTTCAGTAAAAACTTCTTCACCTATTCCACAAATAAATAACCTATCATTAGTGTTCGTTTGAAAACAAAATTGTTGTATTTTTTTCTTTTACATTGTATCAAAAAATAATCTCCCAATTAGTGGCAGTCTGGGAACAAAATTGTTGTAGTTGCTAGGTTGTGGGAGTGTGACTAACGTACATAAAAATGTATGTATAAATAGCGGGAACATTACGTGCAGATGTCAACAGCATGTATCAGCACAAGAATACGTAATCTTGTACAATTTTCACCGATTCAACTCTACAACCTTGTAGTTCTGTTTTATTTATTCAAACTTACTTGTACTTATTACTACCTATTCTTCAACCATAATCAGACACTGTTATGTTCCGATACGCAGGGAACTCTATCCTAGCCGGTAAGCTTGCACAATAGGCCTGGTATCTCGGCTACAAGATAGCGACGCGCCTATAACTTCTATGGACAACCGATGTCCGATGCGTGAAATTAGCTTGATAAAAGGAGGTCGTAGGAGGTAAGAGGAGGTCGTTACATGGAAGTTTGTTTGTGTGATAGACAGTCAACAAGCACACGTCTTTACTGTTTGTAAGACACAACCGTGACCAAAGACACCATAGATGTTGAAGGTGTATCGCTTTCCTGTGGCCGAATATTAAGCCAATGGTGCAAGTCTATCAGTTACTCTACCCTCCGGGTTGGAACATGACACTGTCATTATAGTGGTAGAAATAAGTAAAGCAGTGGATCCCTACCCGGGCAATTTGCAGCACAGCACTCTACCACCTTCATCTTCTTCGTCTTGTTAGTAATGACCAATTTCACGCCCGCCTCTTATGAGCTGCCTGACAGATGGTCTATTCTACTGAGTGGATCCGGACTAACATTTTTTTGGAAAGTAAACATTGTTATTAATAAGTCTTAATAAGCCCGCTATTTATTAAAGCCCGCATTGTTATTAATAAGATCAGACTTTTGTTTGAATTATTTGCAAATTGCACAAAACGACGATCAACCTTTAACATTTTTATTATCCGTGGAAGGTAAATGTCTCTAGAATTATTGTCGCCTCGTTTATCGAAGTGAGAGCGCACACGCCTAACTCCTGAGACCGGGAAAGTATACTTGTTTCTGTGATATCTTTTGTTTAGAAATTTAAAAACATGCGTAACTTAGAGAAAGTAAGTATCTCTACGTATGTATATCCGAAGATGTAGACAGACGTACAACTAGGACTTACTCAACTTAGTGTAACAAAGTAATAGGTGACAAACCTTTTGCCAAGACACTGTTTTTTATATGAAAATAAAAAAAAACATTCCGAGTTGCCCTAAGTAGAGGAATCAATCATGTGTTATGTAGGCAAGACCATATTATAGGGGACAAAATGCTGATATACAACTTGATGTATGAGGACCAAAAGCAATTTTGTTGCACTTAAATTACTAAGGATTTATTTTAGTAAATTAATAAATTTATTTTATTGGTCTAGTGATGTGCAAAAAGGGTGACAGACGAAACATTGATATTGCAGATAAACAAGCTGACCTGCTGATAAAATCAATCTCATTTTTTTATGTTAAAAGATAGCCAAGAAGCAGACTGTTGTCGTGATGGTAGATAACGGTAGAATGAACAGAAAATATACAAGTTACATGTGAGCAAGTATTTTAGGCCATGTGAAAGTCTTCCGGTTTTCTAACCTCCATTTGCACGAGTTTTAAATTTTTTACACGAATTGTCAATTTAATAATTTAAGCATAGTAACAATGCAAAAAATCGAACCAATTTTATTAAAATGTCGTCTAAATACATGAAAAAATAAATCAAAAAATGATTCAAAAGTTATTAGTCAGATAAGTCGGAAATTTAAATACCTCCTACACCTTTGATAATACTCGTACCTCCTTCTAAAGTCTAGACTAAACTTTATAAAACCAATGAACATTGTGAAATTTGGCATAATAATACTATCTATATTATGAATTAATCTATAGTATAAAGTAGGTGACTACAGAAGTCGTACCTGACATTGGCTAAATCAGTCATAAAAAACCGATTGAAAGCTATATTTATAAAAGAAGAAAAATACTACAGAAGTCATTCACTTTTAACACAAAATGGTTTTGCAAGTTTGGTGTTAATTAACATAAATTTAAATATAATTTAACTATCAATGTTAACAAAGGTACACTACACTATAAAAAATATGCTATAAATCAAATACATATTTTAATCTGATTTTGTTTCAAAATGATGTTAATGGGATAGTATACCTAATCGTCTCTAAAACATTTAAAGTTTTATTTACATTAAGAAAATCAAAATGTTTGTATTCATCTATCTGTATTAAATATTTAATGATAATAATATACTATGTTATGTTCAACGGTTACAGTGATTATTTTACAACTGGCAACTTGCCCTGGCTTCGTACGGGCGGTACTAATTGTTTATACCAAGTTTACCTAATTAATTTAAAAATAATATCACACCAGTTGTTGATTTTAGTAACATAATTATTTATAAAGTTGTCTATCTTGAAAAAGTAGTTTATTTATAATAGTAACATAATATTTTAAACAAAACCGATTATCACAGGTCACAATATGGGATTGCAATATGTAGCACTGGTTGCACCTCTGAAACAAGCTAGTAGATACGACGCTTTCTTGTTATTAAACGACAAATTCTTACTAACAAAATCTACTGACAACAACTAATAATACAAGTGATCAAATAAAAAACAGTTTAAATCTAAATGTTTTTCATATTCTATATCAGTGATAAATGGCGAACAAAAGTATAATATTTGGAATAATTTTAGATGGAAAGATAAAATGTTTTAAAGTTCGAGCTCACGCAAAAAACTTTTTAAAATACGAAAGCGAATTTACGCAGACACTTTCAGTGTCAACGAATGCTCGGGAATTTTTAGGTCAGACCGCTCTTGGGCGGTGATCGTGGACATCATTACTGTGATTAAGTGACATGTAGCCAAGAGATGACTCGTCGTAGAGATCAAAAACCCTTTTCATATAAAAATAACGTGCACTAAATCGTATTTATGTCTTTTATTTATGAGTTCTCTTTGTATAACAGACACTGGCTATTAATTTAAAAAAAGTTTAAACTCCTGCGCATAGCGTAAACAAAATATTCTTTTGTTTACACCGGCGTTCTACAATCGTAGCATAATGCGTACCCTTGTAACAATGAGAGGCGTAGCAAGGTCCGCGCCGCCTACGAGGCGTAGACCCCAGTTGGTGTCCCGGCTTTCACGCCGCAGGTTTACTACGAACGTATGCAGCCGCCCCATGATGTGGGGAAGGGTGGTTGATGCACTACGCGGGCGCTCCACCCGAACTAGTGAGCGCTACGGTGAGACGCGACGTTGTGTGGGCAAAATTAACTCACCGCAAAATACCCCGCCCCTCCCCCTAATCTGCATAACCCTGCCGCAATCGACCTACTTCGATTACCGGAAGTTGATCCCCAAACAGACATCCAGCTGCGACATAATTAAAGTTTCAAATACCATATAACTGATTCCGTTTTACTTTGACATCGAAATGTCTTACGTAATATTATCTAGAAATTGTAAAGAGCACCTGAAATCATTGACGAGTAAATACTTTTGTAACAACAAAGTACTATTACAATGATTGTACGGAAAAAAAATATTGGGTTGGTAAGTAGGCGACCTTTAAAGAAAAAGAAAATTCAATTCTTAATTGATCCTGTTATTTAAATAATTATTTGTGTTATAGTTATAATTGATTATACAAAATCTTCCGGGAAGGTATAAACCCTTTCCAAATTTCGCCATCTATATTGTCGGCGTTTGTCGCTGTCATGTTTTAGTCTGAAGGATTGAGCGGCCTTGCCCATAAGGCCCAAGATCTCAAACACAGTGTTAACAAGTGACATAGACACTTGTCTCTTGCGTCAGGCAAGTGTTTTTCTAAACGCTAAGACGACGAAACTACACAAATGTATGAAGTGTTGTTTCATAGTCTTAATTAATTCTTGCATTTCTTCTTTTGCAATTTTTTTATTTGTTTTGTGTTTGTCAAAAAGGCTGCTTTTTTTGAATAAAAAATATACCTACTGATTTGCTTTTAATCTGACTGCAACCAACATTTCTAAGATACATATTCAAGAACGGACCTTATCAATCAATTTAAAATAAACAGTTAAGGTCTTTTACCTTTCATAGTACTCTATAAATATTTTGATGAGTGTATGGAGTGATTTATTGACGATACCAAAAGCAGTACTGTCTATACTATAAATTCATCTGATATTAATAACAATATTATCATTACCTATGTTTTGGCAATTGTTTTGTTCTTATATTAAATAATAATTTGGCACTAATCCATAAAGTTAGTTCATACGATACGATAAAATTTTATGGCTAATTTGGCCATTTAAAACGTTTTGTTTATTCCTAAAAATCTTATTCATTTAAAAATAATTATTCTTTGGACTTTATATTTTTGTATGTTTGTTCTTATAACTCCATATTTTGTATGTTTGTTATACTCGTATTAATGAGAGTTTTTTTTTTTAAAAAAAAGGAAAACATAAATGCAATGAATTAATTTGTAATCTCGATAAATTGGTAATACCAGATTTTTTTATACTGCTGATATAAAGCAGACATTGCTAAATACATATGTAAAAAGTATTGGTAACAATGAAAATTCAAATCCGTTGCTACACTTTTGCATCAAAGATTTTCATGAAATTCAAGAGCTTTTTTACTAATGAAATTTTGAAAGGGGTGAATTTCGAGTAAAATACATTAAATGTAGTAGACATTGCAGCACTTTTAAGCAGGTCACGTACAGAAATAAAACATAAAAAAAACCACTAGATTCAGGACCTTCACAATGGTCCGACAGACTTGACTAATGAGATGGATCTAATTGTCAAATTTTAAACATTAATTATTATTAATGAATAATCCGTTACAGTCAATGTAAATTAGGTCATCATAATATTTTGCCTTCACATATTTTACGATACTGAAAGATTACTGCGTATTACATATATTTATAAACTAGCGTCCCGCCTCTGGGTCAGTGCATTCTAAGATTTTTAATATGCTTTTAATAACTTTATAATCTTATTTATGGCGTATTACTTTACAATTAATTAATTATGGATTTTTTAATCACTGTTTTTTGATCGCCTCTGTGGTCTAGCATTTCAGTTGTTGGACTTGACTGCATGAGGTCCCGGGTTGGAATCCCGGGTAGGGCAGCAAAAAGAAAATAAATTGGGATTTTCAAATAAAAAATAATATTGTGAAGGTGGTATACCGTAAATCGTTGTCCAAATACTAGGTGGAAGAGTTTCGCAGATTCGCCCGGATTGGTACCACCGCCTTACCTATTCCTGCAGCCATAACGTCATGACGTGTTCCGGTTCGGAGGGTAAGGTAGCCGGTTAACTTACTTTTGCTCGACGCCTATATCCCGGCTTCAGGTTGGCAACGCACCATTACCACCTTTGGTGTCTTTACGCGGCGTGAATTTCTTACCATCAGAAAATCCGTCTGCTTGTTTGCCTTCCAATATTATAAAAAAAAATATCTCTTCATTTTATTTCGTTGTAGATATATTGTACAAGACGGGTACCTAATCATAGCTCATGAGGGACGAAAGAGCTGACTGCTTTCCGGAAAGAGGGTGTTATTCAGTATTTTACGCATAATCGTGCATTTGGTAATAAGAATATTTGTATTGTTGATTACTGTGAAGCTTTCAATAAATACAAATAAGCGCTGTGATTTAAATATTCGTGTAGATATATAAATATTTTATTTCGACAAATACTTGCAACCCAAGATGTTGTATCATATGTTAATATTCTTAAATATCTTTGTACCAACTTTTAATATACATTTTCCGTAAATAAATAAATTTCATTTCATTTATAACCAGTTAAAATAATTTTGTATATTATTTTTATGCCCTTGTCATTGTTATAAATTTGAGATATTAAAAAAAAAATAAGCAAGCGTGAGGAACTAGGTTTAACTTCTCGTAAATGCTTCAACAACATATTTTGGGAACAGGAACATATTATTATTACATATTATTATCTTAACAAATTTTTTACGATAAAATTCTCCACGGTTTTTAAGATATTTTTTTTCACACATATTTTTTTTATTCAAACCTATAACCATATTTCTATTATTAGTATAATATCTACGTTTTAGTTCCTCCTTTTTTAGTTTCCAGCTCCTTTTTCAGTTTTAAAAATTAGCTATTATTTACATGACGTCCAAATTTAGTTACACTATCTTTCTTACAGTTTATGTATAAAGAATGTCTTTTCATTCGGTTTTAATTCCGTCCCTATGGAAGTTTAAAATATTTATATAGTCGCAGTACAAAAAACCTATTGTTTGGTCTGTGTGAAATAAATATTTTATTATTTTTTTAAAATTCCCGAACACTATTAAACTAACTAATTAAGCCGTTCCTGGTTAATCAGAAGACAAACAGAAAATAAACGTTGAAAGTGACTGTCTGATATAAATACAATTTTTTTAAAAGAACTTAATGTTTCATTTTAGTTTTTGATACAATTTTATCAATTAAGTTATAGAAAACTGCGAGTGTGACAAATATTTGACCTAATAGCAATGTAAGCACACAACCATGTGCTATTTGCATTGTGATTTGCACACCACAATGTGGTAGAATATGTTGGAAAGCTTAAATAATTTTGTAACAACCTTAACACACATATTCCGCAAATAAATATATTTTCTTTTTCTTTTCTTTTTCTTTTCTATTGGTGACGGATGTATATATAAATACCTTAATAATATACACATATAAATAGACACCCCAGATACACAGACGAATACGTTCATCACACAAATGACTGGCCGGGAATCGAACCGGTCTGGTGAATGCTCGATGGCGATTGGCGTGTAAGCTAGCCTCATTGCCAATACTCAAAATAGATGAGCATAAAAAAGTATCCATCATGTTACAAAAATATTAAAAACTTGTTGAACACTTCTTTTGCCAAACACTACAATTGTGTTCTCAACCAATCACGTACTGCCACGTCATTTACGTGTTGCATGTTATTTGTTGGATGTCAATTTTTGACAGTATAGAGGGTTACTGGTAACTAAAGCATAACCTTTCTAGAGGAGGCTTTAGTATAGCAATAACTTTTGTTCTACAACTTGTACAAAATAGCGAAAATAAAATTTGGTTCTCCATACATTTTGCCCAGGGGGCAAAAAATGTATGGAGAAAACTTTTTGTATGGAGAAGTAATTATTTTTTCACGATTTTATAAAATTTGTAGAACAAAATGTATTGCTTGTATATATTACTTAAGCCGCCCTAGAAAGGTTATGCGTCAGTTACCAGTAACTCTGTACAGTTAAACAGAGGTCTATTTTTTATTGTAGTTAGGCGGTAATAGTTTATTTAATACTACTTAGTAATTCATCCAATCGATATACATGTAGTATGGGTTACACTTCAGTCAGCTCAGACGGTTTTCTTGGCCAGATATCAGATATTTGACCATCTCCTTAATCGCATACTCGGAGATTTAGCAGCCGGATATCAATTTTCAACGCCTTGTGTATAACGAGCGTCGTTAAAAATATTTATTTGGCACGCAGAGTAGACGAAATGGCTTGATGGATTTTAAGTAACACCCCGAGAACTGGTTTACTTTATTGTTTTATTTCGACTTTCATATTTTTAGCATTGTGGACTGCAACGTTTGTGTGGAAAATGCAAAATACCGTGTCAGTTACATTTTTTAAATCAACAGACATTTCATTGGTCAGCGATTGGTCACTTCGTTATAATCTACCAAGTCGAGAGCGAGACTCGAGCACTATCTTTGGATAAAAATACACACACATACGTTCATACATATCTTCACGCCAAGTCTCTTAAGGAGTATATTTGACCACCTCGTTGGTCGAGTGGCTAGCGTACACGCCTAATCACATCGACTAACCGCGAAACTCGGGTTCGATTCCCGAAGGGGCAGGCATTTGTGTGATGATCATTCAGATATCTGCATTTTCGGGTCAGGTTTATTAAATTTATTCTTGTATCTATTTGAGTATTTCTATGTGTTAGTATCGTTGACTAACACCCATAACACAAGCATATAATTTGCTTACTTTGGGGTTAGATTCAATAAGTGTGACTGGTCCATGGATATTTATTTTATTTATTTATATATCCCAGCGTCGGCGCTTGATAAAACTTCAGAACAACAGCATAATTAGGGTCAAAACATAAACTAGTAAGTAAATTAAATTTTAGCCCTGATGATGCTGTATAAGCGAAACCCTTAAAATTTGCCCTGTACAAACTAACTTCTGTTGGATATGGTAAGGTATCTTCACGCCCATATCCCCGAAGATGTAGGCAGAGGCACAACCAGGGCACCCACGACTAGCCGCAGGCACTAAGGTTCACAATGTTCCACAGGCAATATTTTTTTTAGTTAGAAAATTGGAAATAGGTACTACATTTTCTTTTTCCTCGCAACGAAAAAGAAGATGTAGTTTTTCCAATTTTCCCCGGGAATCGAACCTGGGACCTCTAAAAGTCAAGTCCAACACCTGGACCGCTATAGGCCTGTTAGGTCTGCGAAGAAGCATACGGCTCTCCTGATAGTAAGAGAGAACCGTGGTCAACAAAGTTTTCCGTCTACCTTACGCTCCGGACTGGAATATGGCAGAGTCCTTATGACGACCGAAATATATAACCTCCGCCTTACCTCAGTATCCTTACCCAGACAAGTTGCTGCACAATACTGAGCCAGTGGTCTTGTTGGTAATGACCTAATTAACCTTTAATGAGCTGCCTGGTAGAGAGGCAAATAGTCTATTCTAGTCAATGGACCTGGAAAAACAGAAGGGTAAACCATATTTTAAACATGAGCCCATGGTTTCCCAGGGCTGGTTCTTGCTCCTTTGCAGAATCGACAATCTGCTTTCCCGCCAGGCAGCTCGTAAAAGGCGTGCATAGGCTTACCGTCACTAACACCGTGACATCTAACTAGGTATATTTGATGTTTTAAGTTAGTTTAAGTTTTAGTCCTGATGATGCTGTATAAGAGACTCCGGTAAGCTATTTATAAAATAATAAATTATAAGTGATACGTAAAATAATACATGTTTTCTTCATTTAAATATATGAATCTTACTTATCTACTACTAATTTTAAATATGAATCTTAGGCAGAAATAAATGGTCGAGTGCCAGATCGCTCAGTTTTTACCCGAGGGTTGTGTCAAGTCCAAAACGGCGTGTTTGTATTGAAATGAGTTATGAATGTGGAGGACGCTAGGTAGGTCTGCAAGGATCGTGGCATATTTGGCGTTCAATACTCTCTGCCTACCTTGTAAAGGACTTGACGTGAAGATATGTATGTATAAATTTAAGTACTAATAGCCAATAGATAGTTACTAGTTCGTAGCTACTAATACACATGACTCACTACATACCTACGTCCCATTAGAACACGAACATCAAAAAATAAACAGTCATCATGTATGCTGCGTGTATGTATATGTTTGTGTCTGTGTGTGTGTGTGTGTGTGTGTGTGTGTGTGTGTGTGTGTGTGTGTGTGTGTGTGTGTGTGTGTGTGTGT
>NJDD01000720.1:131073-142284 GCA_002245505.1 Calephelis nemesis
TTGCGCGTGTGTACATGTATAATGTCTAAATACCTATATGTATATAGAAATTCCACAAATTGTATCATAAGGCCACATTATATTATTATTCTGTATCCTATTATCTATATTATAAATCGAGGTGTCCTGTTTGTACCTCTGCCTCTGTCTTCGTGGTTATAAGTGGAAAGATACTTAATTTTTTAATACGATTGTGATTTAGCATTGCAGCAACGATTTACGCAATGCAAACATAACTACACAAAAATAGAATAGGAAACCTTAATGTTTCGATTTGTTTATACTGCAAACGCGGGAAACGCTACTGCATCTAGCGATTATATTTCAGTTAAACGCTCATTCAATAAACAGCCCGATGAAATTATTGAACACTAGACCTTCCCCTTTAATCACTTTATCTATTTAAAAAAACGCATTAAAATCCATTGCGTAGTTTTAAAGATTTAAGCGTACAAAGGGACATAGAGACAGAGGAAGCGACTTTGTTTTATACTATGTAGTGATGTGTCATAAGCTTATCTCATACCATAAGGAAAATTGAGTGTTTTTGTGTTGTCCCAAAATCGGTCTTAGTTTTGCAGTTCGGTTTTGGTCTTGCGAAAATGCAAGTGAGACCGTCTTATTTTAGCAAGGCAACTAAGACAGAATTCAAGACGCACGCACGCACGCACGTACGTAAACATAAACATACACAGGCACGCACGTACGCACGCACGCACGAATGCACGCACGCCGTGCATCCTGCCTGATTCCAAATTAACAACGTTGAATCCGTCTGCCTATTGGTCAAGGAAGAGAATGCTATAAACTATACATTAGGTACTAACAATAAATGTGAATGGTTCACAAAAATCCTGCTTAGCGCGATTACTAATTTTATTGTGTCCATAGGTATACTTTTTTTTGCGATCCGCGAAAGCACTAAATAATATATAGGCGAAGTCACTGAAAACAGAACTCCAGATTATCCACAAATTATTTACTGATAGAAACTTCCAGCAACTTTTCGGGTTGGTACTAGAGAATACAATCCCTATTCTCTAGTACCGGCCTTTTTCTAGCCCCGAAAATCCCGGGACTGTACGTGGCTCATCTCGGGATTTTTGGGATTGCCACAAACATGTCTAGTTTGCATTCTGTAGTCCATTGTGCCTTGACAAAAACCTTGCCTAGAATATATTAAAGGCATTTGTGAGACGATACATACTACACAGGTACAGCCCTAATAATATGTTTGTCGTAGAACTTAGAAGGGACATCCCGGCTCGAAATACTTCAATACAATACCCTTAAGGTAATTCCCCAACGGGCCAACAGGGGAATCACCCAAGTACCTCGTATCATAATATTGTAGCAGATTATTTCCCGTCGGGGATTCCCCGTACGAAAGTATAAATACGCCAATCGGGTTTTATTTCTTTCATTTTTTATTCTGCCTGTGACGAGTGACGGCGTTACGTAAGCGTAGGTTACGTACGTCATTTAAATTCAATAGTCTGAAATTAAGTATTTAAAATGGCGGGAGACTTCGTTAAACATAAAAAAGACAGTGATACGACGTCAGTGTGGAGTTATTTTTTAGTTGCGAAGGACGGGAATAGTGCTAAATGTAAGCGATGCCCAGCCATTCTCAAGACTTTGGGTGGATCGACTAAGGGATTGCATACACATCTGTCATCAAAACATAACTTCAAGGTTACATCAGCTTCAACAAGTCAAGATTTCGAAAATCTGAACACAGCATCGCCGCCAGCCAAGCGAAAATTAGATGATTACTTTACTAAAAGTGCCGACGATAATAACCTGGATGATGTTTTGGCAAGAATGATTGCATTAGATGGATTTCCATTCAGTGTATTCATAACTTCAGAAGACTTGAGAAAAATGCTCTTAGCAAAATACTCGGATTTACCAAAGTCACCTGTCACCATCCGAAAACGTGTTATGAATTACAGTGAAAAATAAAAAAGCAAGTAACTGCAGAATTGAAACATTTGAAAAGTGCAGGTGAAAGATTTAGTCTTTCTTTCGACGAGTGGACTTCAACGTCCAATAAACGATACATGGCTGTCAACGTGCATTCATACAAAAAATTTTGGAGCTTAGGACTTGTTCCTATTTATGGAAGTATGACAGCTGAAAATTGTCTTCGTATATTGAAAGAGCGTCTAAGTAAATTTGATATTTCGCTGGAAACTGAGATTGTAGCTATTGTAACCGATGGACCGAATGTTATGATAAAGGTGGGACGGCTTGTTTGCACTGAACAACAACTGTGTCTCGCACATGGTGTCAACTTGGCCGTCTGTGATGTGCTTTATCAAAAACATAATTATTTGCAAGATAGCCCTACTGCAGATAATACAACAAATGAACCAGCTGTGGCTGTTGATTATATAGACGACAGCAATGATGATGACCATTTAAAAGACTTAGACTGTCAAGAATCAGGTTTAATCGTAATGTCACAAAATGAACACATACCAGCAGAGTTAACACAAGATGAAAATATTAACGAACTGATAAAGAAAATCCGCAAAGTTGTAGTGTATTTCAAAAGATCAGCATTGAAAAATGAAACAGTACTTCAAAAATATGTGAAAATTGAACATGGAAAAGAGCTGTCACTTCTTTTGGACTGCAAAACCAGGTGGAATAGTCTTTTAACAATGCTGGAGCGATTTTATCTTTTAAAAACCTGCATTCAAAAAGCTCTTATAGATCTCAATCATCCAATTCGATTAGAAGATGACGATTTTGAATTGGTAAATAAAATTGTTGATGTGCTGACCCCAAATAAATTGACAGTAGAAGCAATCTGTCGGCGAGATGCTAATTTATGCACAGCTGATGCCTCTTTGAAATTTCTTATAAAACAAATGTCTAGCAAAAACTCAGCACTTGCAAAAAAAATGAAAACATCCTTAGTGGAACGTATAAAGCAACGACGAAATGATGATTTAACTGCTGTGTTGAATTATTTACAAAATCCACGAAAAGATGATGAAAATATGTTTCTATCGGATTTGGAATGGTAAGATTTATTTCCAGTTCCTACACAGACTTTAGTGAGGAAGCAAATAAAGAGTATTATTAAAAGACTTCATAGTCGAGATGACACGGAAAAAGAAGAAATGTCAGGATCACAAATAAATGATGAGCTAAGGCAAGAAATCCCCCAACCCCAATTGACATTAAAGGAAAAGTTACAGCTGGAAATTGATAAGAGTATGAGTTCCCCAGATGCTCAAGTACAAAATGAATCGGGGTTGGGAAACAGTATTAGACGTGAAATGAACCTGTTCGAAAATGGAGGAGTTCGTGGATACCACTTAGAAATAGCAAACAAATACCTAATGTCTATTCCTCCAACCAGCGTAGAACCTGAGCGAGCGTTTTCAGCTGCTGCTTATGTTGGCAATAAACTACGAAGCAGGCTTGGAAGTGAAACATTGGATGCTTTGATATTTCTGCGATTGTATTTTAGAAATTCTAAATAGTTTTGTTGTGTTATCTTTTAAATTACTTGCAAAAGTTTATTTTTTGTAAATTTTCTTTTCTTACTGTATTGTGATTTATATTGTGCAACGAACGATATTAAAAATATTTTTTTTAATTACTCAAGGTTCTTTTATTTGAGCCAAATTAAGAAAGTCTAATCATAATATCATAATCCCGGGATCCCGGGATTATGCGTCATAAATCCCGTAATCCCGGGATTGAAAAACATGCTCGGGATTGTATTCTCTAGTTGGTACTAACGTCATACCTATTCCGGTCCGCCAAACATCAGTTGGTTCTAGATATTATAGTGTTCTGGTTTGGAAGTTCCGTTGCGGAAAAACTTACCTAAGGACATAGAAATTTAGACATTGCCAACTTGTGGTTGACATTTCTGAGTCTATAGAAGACGTGTATTTTTTGCCATGTTTTACTTAAATAAATACCCCTGGACAAATCACACAAATTGAATCTAACCCTAAAGTAAGCAAATTATATGCTTGTGTTATGGGTGTTAGTCAACGATACTATTACATATAAATACTTAAATAGATACCAGAATAAATTTAATAAACACCCAGACCCGGAAATGCAGACATCTAAATGTTCATCACACAAATGCCTGGCCCCGTCAGGAATCGAACCCGAGCCTCGCGGTTGGTCGATGTAGTTAGCCGAGTACGCTAGCCACTCGACCAACGAGACGGTCAAAAACACTACAAACACTACTTTACTACTTTTGTTTTACTTAGCATGTTTACATAGTATAAATATGAAACAGTATGGAAACTGCAACCAGACGTTCGAAGCGACGAAGCTGTTAAGCGATTTTCGCAGTGGTACAGTAGCAACTGCCGCGTCAAAAGAGTTGTCATGTGGATATTTGTTTCGCTGACCTTTTCAAAAATGACACAACCCTATTCGTCTTACACTAGGGCTAACTTATGTTATTTGTATACTAGGTAGTTATTTCAATTCAATTGATAAAAAATACATGTATGCAATCTTCTAGAGAAAGAGTACTAACCATGAACCTAAGAAACACTGTAGTATAATGCTTCCTATCTTCTCCCGCGTTAAGTGTTATGAATTCATGTGTATGTTTCTTTTAACTGTCGCTTTTTCATAACGATGATAAAAAGTTTTCACTTCAAAATATAACATGCCAAGCCTATTGGTTCAATGCAGTGTAGGTAAGTATTTGTCAACTGGGGCTTATTTTCCATACTGTCAAAAGTAAAATGGCGGCTTAAAAAATATGTTAAAATTATGTTCCTTGTTTGTTCAGTAAACCTGAGCGACTGGATCGATAATGACAGAAATTAGTACGCGAATACACTGTGACTGAAAGACATGAAACGGATGGATATTTTTATCCTGCTGGTACAGTTTTTTTTATGATATAGGAAGACAAACAAGCAAAAGGATTTTGTGATGGTAAGAAACTCACGCCGCTTAGATACACCAAAGGTTGTAATGGTGCGTTGCCAACCTGAGGCCGGGATGTTAGGTCTCGAGCAAAAGTAAGTTTACCGGTTACGTTTTGCTCCGAACCGGAACACGTCAACCGCAAGCACTGACGTTGTGGCGGCAGGAATAAATAAGGCGGGTCGCTGCAAAACTCGACCACCTAGTCAGATTAATATTTTTAAACAAAGAAACACTTGTACTGTTTTACGTATCGCTTACAGTTTATTACTTCGTAAATAGCCTACCGGAGTCTCTTATTCAGCATCATGAGGACTAAAACTTAAACTAAACTTAAAACATCAAATATACCTAGTCAGATGTCAAGGTGTTAGTGACGGTAAGCCTATGCACGCCTTTTACGAGCTGCCTGGCGGGAAAGCAGATTGTCGATTCTGCAAAGGAGCCCGGACCAACACGGGGAAACCTTGGGCTCATGTTTAAAATATGGTTTACCCTACTGTTTTTCCAGGTCCATTGACTAGAATAGACTATTTGCGTCTCTACCAGGCAGCTCATTTAGGGTTAATTAGGTCATTACCAACAAGACCACTGGTTCAGTATTGTGCAGCAACTTGTCTGGGTAAGGATACTGAGGTAAGACGGAGGTTACATATTTCGGTCGCCATAATGACTTTGCCATGTTCCAGTCCGGAGCGTAAGGTAGACGGTAAACTTTGTTGACCACGGTTCTCTCCAACTATCAGGAGAGCTGTATGCTTGTTCGCAGACCTAACAGACCTATAGCGGCCCAGGTGTTGGACTTGACTTTTTGAGGTCCCAGGTTCGATTCCCGGGGAAAATTGGAAAAACTACATCTTCTTTTCCGCTGTGAGGAAAAAGAAAATGTAGTCCCTATTTCCAATTTTCTAACTAAAAAAAAAATGTTGCCTGTGGAACATTGTGAAACTTGTCGGGGGTGGGTGCCCTGGTTGTGCCTCTGCCTACCTCTTCGGGGATATGGGCGTGAAGATACCTTACCATAGCCAACAGAAGTTAGTTTGTACAGGGCAAATTTTCAAACTATCTACTGAATGCTAAATTATGCAATTTAAGCGCAATAAAACATCAAAAAACCGACTTCGTTTTCACTGTTGTCATCGAAGTAGATAAAAAATTGCATTTTATTTGATTTCCTTCCATAATTAGGTCCAGTTTTAGTGGCAATACTGCCTCTTTACTCCCTTCCATCATCAGGTCCAGCTTTGGTGGCAATAAAACCTTGGAAAGCTCTTTCAAATAAATAAGAAAATCACTAACTCGCTTATAAATGACAGTTAAATCGATTACTATTACATAAAAAATATAGAAGTTGAACATGCTGTTCTCCAAGTTGATGTAAGAATAAACTGAAATCCATTGTTTAACTCCAGGCTTAATTTGTTTCGAGTTCAGCGAACTCATTCGTTCCTTTACACTATTCAAACGATATAACGCACGTCATTCCTATTCCGTCATACATAAAAATGGAAACAGATCACGAATGTTATTTGAAAAACAATTAAAAACCGGATTCTTACATTATTTTTTAATATCTCGAGTCAAACTCTCACACGTTATCTGATGTTAAGAAATACATACCATATAGTCGATTCAGAAGTAATTTAAGGAAAATTTTAAAAGTCTGTAATAATCAAAATACGACAATAACGAACACTGATGCCATGTCAATGATTCAGAATATAACTCTAGTTAGTTAATTTCATGGTGTTTTAGTAGGAAGTAGAGTTTTGGAGGAGAGATTGGTACCATCGCCTTACCTATTCCTGCCACCATAACGTCCAGTGCTTGCCGTTGACGTGTAACGTGACGTGTTCGGAGGGTAAGATAGCCGGTAAACTTACTTTTGCTCGAGGCTAACATCCAGGCCTCAGGTTGGCAACGCACCATTACCATCTTTAGTGTTTCTAGGCGGCGTGAATTTCATACCATCAGGAAATCCGTCTGCTTCTTTACTTTCCATTATCATAAAAAAATATATTAAAACAATAAAAACAATTTGTTCTTTGCTATGTCATATGTAAGTTAACACAATAATGTAATAATTATTAAGTCATATAACTCAAAAGCCACTCGATATTGATCTACGAGGAGACCTCTGAATCATCATTCATAAAAAAAGAACCATCACAATCATATAAGTAACTTTAATATTTTAATAAAAAACTCCAACATTATTGCAAAGGACGTACCTAGGTCAGACTATGGTTAAATATCCAGTAGCACTATAGAAGACAAGCATACCTAATCAAACTACAATTTTAAATATTTTACGATAACTAAAAAGCACTTACCGGTTTTTGGCGGAAACCTCTGGGCTCATCTTCAGGGTCTGGACGCATGTGCGGTAATCGCCAAAAGGGTGGTCGCTGGTACAACGGCATGTCTGATAGCACCTTTACTTTATTGCACTTCCAACGAACTGCACTATAAAACACTTTTTAAATATAAATTCGTCGTTATCAAAAAAGTAACTTCCAGAATATTAACAAGTTTAAAAACTATAAGACCCTCTGGTCAATTTTCAAATACCACAAATTGTCGATAAAATGCCCGACCGCGGGCGTAGGATCAAAGATTTTTAAACAAAGACACTTATGTTTATGCGTCTGAAATTCAGTATTCATAAAATTGTGCGTGGGATGTTGGCTTAAAAGTATTCCATAAATTATATTTGAAGCATGACCGGTGGTACCGAGTATGAACGTGATGAACGATCCCAAAACACTCACCAGAGGGCGCGCTGCAGCGTCGTATCTTCGTCAGTGTCGATTAGCCAATGTCGGTTCCTATTATGTTGAATTATTCCGGGCAACATTAAAAGTCTATTTTTTGCGACTAAGCTCGTAAGCCGTAAGCCTGGTTTTGTAATTTGGAAGATAGTTAAACAGGCCGAAATATGTATACCTACTATACCTTCTTCCTCTTTGATGATATATCGAAATTTAAAAATTTCAACGCTCTCAATGTGTTTATTAAATTTGAAACATTTCCATGTTTAAAATTAATATCCCCCATTTCTCTTTTGTAGAGCAACAAACTTTATATAGGTCATCTGAATATGCAGTGGTGCTTCGCTTTTAAAAATATCGTGTTGAGAATCGCTAAAAACGAGTATTTATGTGCATGAATTTCAGTATCCAGCATGTAGGTTTTTTAATATTATTTGAGGGCAAACAAACAGACGGATTTTCTGATGGTAAGAAATTCATGCCGCTTATATCAAAGGTAGTAATGTTCGTTGCCAACCTGAACCCAGGATGTGAAACTTTCAGCAAAAGTTAGTTTACCGGCTACCTTATACTGCCGAACCGGAACACGTAAACGGGAAGCGCTGATGTTATGGCGGCAGGAATAGGTAAGGCGGTGGTACCAATCTGGGTTAGTCGCTGCGAAACTCTACCAGTTCTAACACCTAGTCAGATGTCACGTTGTTAGTGAAGGTAAGCCTATGTTCGCCTTTTACGAGCTGCCTGGCAGGAAGGCAGATGATCTATTCTGCAAAGGAGCCCGGACCAAAACGGGGAAAGTTCTGAGCAATTCTTTAAGGGAAGAATGAATGGCTACTTTTTTGTTTAGTTCGTTTTCATTTTCTATCCCTCGACGAAGAGTAAGTGACTATTGTAATAAAATGGCCAGAACTACTGGTTAAAAACCTTCCAACAACGATATCTACCATCACAACTTTAAGCGAATTTCGGTAAGAAATTAATAGACTAACAAGTATAATAAATCTAAATCTTAAAGTAAGAAGTTCATATTAATAGCTACATGTTCTCAAAATGCACTGAAATAGCAAAAAATAAAGTAAAAATTTTTTTGCCGTGTTGGTCCGGGCCCGGACCCGTTGAGTAAAATAGACCAATAGACCATCACTAACAAGACCACTGGTGGTAGATCACTATGCTGCTACTTGCCTGGCTATTCCTGTTGCCATAATGACACCGTCATGTTCCGATCCGGAGGGTAGGGTCCGGTAGACTTGCACAATAGGCCTTCCATCCCGGCCACAGGACAACAACAAACCTATAATACCTATGGTGTCTAATATCTCTTACCATCAAAGGAACCGTGTGCTTATTCGCTGACCTCTAACATAAAAAAAATTGTGTGTGTACTTATGTACACGCGTTAGAAGTTATACTTAGTAATAATAAGTAATAAGATAAAAATCTTTTTAAAAATTTTATCTTTTGCCTTATTTTACATTTGTAGACAAAATGACACTAACCATAGAAAAAAGGTATCTATTTAATACATTAAAAGTTTTATTATAATGCATTATTTAGTTAAATAAAGTTTATTTAATATTTAATAAAAACTAAAATGTTATCTATAGCTAACTTCATCATGTCGGTTTTTCGTGACGGTGTGCGCGCGCATCGTAAAAATTTACCCTCATCATTTTTTCCTAACGCGCCAAAAGAAGTATAACTTCAAAAATATAACAAGTATTGGCGTGATGATGTGTGTGACCGAGAGAGCGAAGGTCTCCGTGTTTAGATAAGGTTACCATTGTATGTTTGCTTGACAACAACTTGAGTAGTATTCAACCGATCACAATAAATTTTACATCAACCACACATCCCAATAGACGCCTATTCTTTACAATTTTGCTTGGAAACAATTCTTGCAAATAGCTGAGGTGCAGGGAAGCGAGGAACTGCTTTCTTATTGGCCCTTGCAATGAAAACACGTCATATTCATAAACAGATATGTAAGATTAGGGATGAGACATATTTGATACGAACAATCTATTTTATCGATATGCCTTTTATTTTATGAAGTACGACATTGTAACGGATTATATCGCATTTTGTTATTGCACGTCACATCGCAGCTATGCAACTCAACGTCTCAAGGTCACACGTTTTTGCGTTTGAGAGTAATATCCGTACTTGAATATATTAGGTCCTTACAGCTGCAATTGACGTTTTGTAGGGGAAGAACATAAGTCGAATATTTTTAATGTTTTTAAATTTAATCAAAGTATGAACCATTTTTTCCTGTGCACATTTGCCATCTCATAGGTAATTCATTGATCCCTCTATTTAAAATCCATTCGAACGGAAATCAATAAAACCTTTGGACGTGGATTGGACAGCCCCATCGAAATTTAATTTTTCGAAAAATATAATAATCTGTTGAAGTTAGGTTCAGGTGCATGTGTTTTACATTTCAATTGATGCTCTTCTAATTGAGAAGCTGTTTGTTGTGCAGTATGTAGTCTAGCATTGTCATGAAGCAGCAGTGGCATAAAGTGTATAAAACACACACATCTTCTGCAAAATGTTGAGATTTAATTCACGGTATTTGGAATTTGGAATTCGGAAACCAATTTCGGAAACCAATCTCGTCTGGTTTCTTTAAACCAAATTATAGTTTTTTTTATTTTATGATCTTGTGGATACCTGATTTAAAAGACATACTCATCAAATTGAACTATTTTTATTCATTCGAGTAATTCCCACCTGAAATACAGAACATCATTGAAATAATGTAAACAAATTAGCTTTAAAATTGTCGCAGCCCTTTGAAAGTTTTATGAAATACTGACCCTAACATAGCCTATCAGAACCAGTCTCGAATTTATACATCCTAGGCAACCAAATAATGCACTTAAAAGAGTTCAATAAAATCGGCTTAACTATTTATGAGTTATTCAATGACAAATAACAGCGCCCTCTACCGCAGAAGTTCAGTTTTCCATCTTGTTGGCCCGGGTCCGCCGACTAAAATAGATCACCTGCCCCTCTACCAGGTACCTCGTAAGAGGCGAGCACAGATAAAACAGGTAATTAATTGTCAACAACATTACTGGTGACAGAATGGTGTGCCGCAACTTCCCTGGGTAGTTATCCACCGCCTTACCCATTCCTGCCGCTATAATAACAGTGTCACATTCCGATTCGGAGGGTAGGGAAGCCAGTAGATTTGCACAATAGGACTTACATTCCGATCATAGGACAGCAACGCACCTGTAAGAGCAATGGTGTCTATAGGCCATGATTATCTGTTACCATTAAGTGAGCCGTGTGCTTGTTCGCTGACTTCTCACATTAAAAAGAATAACTAACCAGATGCCAATTCAAAAGTACACAGAGTACGAAGTATTTTATTGTTTCTGTCAGTGCTTAAATTAATATATATACATAAATACCTACATACAATACCGGTACAAGACCTTAATCCTATTCGGGATAAATAAATAAAAATATCGATAAAATAGATTTACACATCAGT
>NJDD01000721.1:20466-42468 GCA_002245505.1 Calephelis nemesis
TTATCGCTATCGCTGATCTCACTGTCCGAACTATCTTCGCCTAGGGATATAATTAATTCACGAACATTTTCTTCTTCAAGGTGGTCTTTCTCCCAATACTCCTGTTGTGACCTTTCAACGTGATTTACTTCTTTTTTCCAATCAGAAGGTGTGATGGAATTAATCGCATCTCTTGTTAATTTTTCTATTTCTTTTTCTGACTGACTAACATTTTTGTCTGCCACCCTTTGCTTCACTAGATTCCAGATATTTTCAATCGGATTTAAGTCACAGTGATAGGGTGGCAGAGTACGTTTCATGACCATTCTCTTTCATCAATTCGTCGACGACGTATTTTTTGGAGGCTTTGTCCTTAAAATGATCGGGTACAATTCTTTTTTCGTCATATTTTCGTCAAACGGAACTTTATTGTCACGCAACCAGCTTTGCATAACAGATTTGAGTGATGCACTCGTGGGTGCCTTTATTGATTGAGTTGAATGATAAGGTGCATTGTCAATTACGACTATACCATTCGGCGGTAAGTTAGGTAGCAACTTTTCTTTGAGCCATTTCAAGAAATTACCCGTATCCATCTCATGATGATAGTCGCCTGTTGTCTGTTTGCATTTATATAGTAATTCTGCGCCTGGTATGAAACCGTTTTCTTAACCAGCATGCACAAGAATCCATCTCTGGCCGGGGTCAGAATTTTTTTTTACGCTGCTGTCAGTACTATTTTGCCAACATTTATTAACGGTGTAGTGTGAGTGAATCCATGTTTCATCTAGGAACGTAACCGGTTTTTTATTTGCGCCAAGTTCGTTAATTTCTTTTAACCGGCGCAGGTAGCGAGCCCTCCAAGCGGCAATATCTGGCTTTTGTATTAATATTGTACGGGTATTTTTACATTTTTTGAATTTATATATCCCAAATGATCAATTATAATGTTTCTGAGGTAACTTCTTTCACCTTTAAAATTTATATCCCTTTTAGCAACTGCCAAGATTTTCTTTAATGTTGGGATTTCTTTTCTTACAGTATAAAAACTGTTAATAATATTACGTATGGCACAGATGTCAAAATCATCAATTTCGATTTTTTGTTTGTACTTCTTGCGTTTTTTACCTGGTGTTGATAAGTTTTCTTCACGTGTATCATTGCTAGAACCTTGACTAGTACTCGTACTTGGTGTAGCATGTGGCAGTAACGCATGCCGTAATTCTTTGGCCTCCTTTTTTATTCTCATCAAAGTACATTTTGATATTCCTGTTGCAGCACAAGTTCGTTTAACAACTTGATCTACAGGTATCACAAATTGCTTGTTAGCTTTCTCGGATTCAAAGAAAGCGAGAACTTTCAGGATTAAATTTCTTGCTTACTGTGAATAGTTTTTCCCATATTTGAAAAATCTTTCACTGTCCTACTTCAAAGCAATGGCTTTTGTACTTAACAAAAATGGCCAATGTTGCAACATAAACAATATTTTAATGTAACAGCAATAACAAAATAACAATAAAAGTCCAAACGTAAAATTAAAATGTTTCAAAATATAACACGAAAACAAGTCGACACGTATCGGCAACGAAAGTGCTAACCGTACTGACACGCCGTGGCGAGCGCGGGGAGGTGAAAGGGGAACGGAGCGGGCGGTTCGCATTCCAGCGAGGTCTCTAGATAATGTGACCGGGTTGTATATACAACCAAATTCCTGATAATCTCAAATCTCTTCCATTAAAAAGATACCGAAGGAAGGTATTTGACTTGTTGTTGGATAAAACATATTATAGTGTCAAGGATTTTCTTGTAGAAAAGAATTTATAGTAAAATAACTAATAATTATTAACCAAATATCATGAAAGGTATGGTTGCCGAGTAGTTTGTTTCGCCGTTTCTTCTCCTGTCTGGCTAGGTTTGAAAACGGTTGTAGTTTACGGTAGACAGGGTTAAATTCAATTATAGTTATTACATGTTTTAGTAATAAATAATTAATCTAGTTATAAATATAAATAATTGGCTTAGAAGTTAAAGCATATGTACCTTATTAAATAATATTTTTAATAAATGTTTAAATATTTGCACACCAAAATATGGTAGAATATGTTGATATACTTTAATATTTTTGTAACATCCATTTACACACATATTTCCGCAAATAAATAATTTTCTTTCTTAAATTTTGAGGAAGCGACAGTGGAAGAGGATTTTTTTATTTTTATTTATGAGGATGCGGTAACGGTTGAGGAACTCAAAACATTGCGGAACTTTCGCATCATAAGCAAGCGGAAGAGGAATCCTTAGCAACCCTATAAAATCTACCAAATTTACATGAGTATGATGCCTTACCATACTTAGTGTTACGCCTTTTTGTGGAACATGTGAGTCATAATGTAAACATTTATTTATTCAACATTTAATACTTACATTCGAATAGATACTGCAGTATTCACAAATGCTGGCAAGAGAATAAATGCTAGAGTCCATCCGAATTCCATCATCATCTTAGATAGAAAATATCTAACGGCAATATTTAAATCTAGACCTAAATCAACGAAATGACCAACAATAGCAACAACATACATTATTATGTCCAAATTTGTAATTTTAATGTTGCTTGGCATGCGATCTGTTTCATCATAGGAATATCCATTTTCTAACATTTCTTTTATTGCTTGAGGCATTTTTATGTTTTAAAAAATCGTGCAATTATGAATTTGTAAACAACACTACAACACAACACAACACCGACCTGTCAAACTCTCAGATTAAATAGTAATACTACGTATTGTCAAACTCAAACGCCAAAAATCAAAATGACATTCAACCAATGCTGACGGAGCCAGTTGGCGGGAAAAGTATAAGGGAGTTTTAGCGCCATCGAGAGAAAAGATGGTCGAAGTTTTTTCATGGTTATTGAATTTGGTTTTTAATATTGAGTGAAATTAGTAAATTTTGGTGGCATTTTGTACAATTTTGTTCAACGAAAGTGCACAAATGAAATTATCATGAAGAAATTAGCGTCACGTGTATTTCCTACTTGCCGCCAAATCTCACTATATGAGCTCGAGTAATGAAGCCACCGCTTTAAACAAGACCGTGACATAACATATTGACTACTTAAATGACTAATTATAATTGATTGCCGATTTTGGAAATATTGATCCAAATTTTTACTTGACTAAAG
This sequence comes from Calephelis nemesis, assembly GCA_002245505.1. NCBI lineage: Eukaryota > Metazoa > Arthropoda > Insecta > Lepidoptera > Riodinidae > Calephelis > Calephelis nemesis. The sequence goes on from NJDD01000721.1 coordinate 23,630, forward strand.
CCAAAATGCTAACGCGAATGCCAAAACCTAAATAAAGAAAGGAGAAAGTGAAAAGTAGAATGTTTTAGAAATAAATTAATTAGTATATATCGTGTAACCATGTGTAAATGTTACTTAGTGATGTATACCTGTAATTCTGTAAATAAACAGTACTAGTATAAAACTGTAAGGAAAAAATGGAGATTTTAGTGTTTTATCACGAAAGACGAGGCAGAGGTCTGGACGGAATCAAAAAAATCTTTATTCACAGGATCCATACAAGTGGTACATGTGCGCGTCGACATTTTTATGAACCAAATGGGAATCGTGGCCTCACACTGACAAGATAGATTGAAAACGAAACCATCAAAAGAAACAAAATATTAAGATATGAATTAAATTACATAATATAAAACTGGTATAAAAGATAGAGAGAAAACCAAAGATTAATCAAATTAATTTATACATAACAGTGTCGCGTTCTGCTTGAGCCTGAGCGTGCAAGCGAAAACGTGGAACAAGCGACAGAGGCATGGTCGGCTTGTACACATATAATTTTCTTCTCGCGTGATATAAGAGTTAGCAGTTTTTCATCAATATTTCTGTATGCCGTCGTACCTATATTGACATTGCAGACAGCCAATTTTCAAGCCTATTACTCAAAAACTATGTGTAACAGAATTTTTAAAAGAACACAGATTTGAGTGCCTCTCTTTCATATGATACTTCACACGAAATGATTGACAAAGATTTTACCGCCCTTCTAAGTCGCCTTGATACCGTAACCTCTATTCCGATTTCGCTAATATTCAAACATAAAAATTGTATTGAACTTATCTACACATCTACCAACATTTAGTAACATTTGATTAAAGCTATTTAAGTTATCGTCAAAGTATCTTCACACCCATTTCCCCGAAGAGGTAGGCAGAGGCACAACCATGGCACCCACGACTAGCCGAAGATACTACGTCCCACAATGTGATAGGTGGCAAGCCTATCGCCAACCAGGCACGAGCATCGAGCAACTTTTTTTATATTAGAAAATTGGAAATAACCCAATTTTCTTTTTGTAGCCCGACGCGGGATTCGAACCCGGGACCTCATGCAGTCAAGTCCAACAACTGAACCGCTAGACCACAGAGGCGATATATATATATATATCGTCAAACAAGCACATAATTCTTTCAACTGGTTTGGTTTGGAAATGGTGATATAGACTTTACAGGCTGGTAACACTTAGAAGAAGGTAATCAGGTAGTGCCCTCACGCTTAGCTATACTCATTTTGACGGGGGCACTCCTGTGCCCCCACTTTTTTTTAATATTTAAACCGACTGAGAAAAAAGTCACATACATACATATCTTCACGCCGAGTCCTATATGGGGTTGGCTGAGAGTATCGAGTGCCAAAATTTACGATCCTGGCAGAGCTGTCTGGCTTCCTTCACATTCATTACCCTTTTCATACAAACACGGTTTCGAAAAGTCTTGACACCACCCTCAGACAATTCAAGCAATTTGATTGTGGAATGTCAACTATGGTCAAACAACATTTATCCCCGTTGATCCACGTTTGCATTGTATACTTATCTACTTTGTCAATCTCTCATCTGTCATTCTTTCCAATTAACCCATTGACCTCTATATTCCTATTTCTGTGAATTAACCGAACCAGCTAACTTACATGTCACTGTTACGAATACCGTCAACTCTTCCATACAACATCGTTGGGATAAACACAGAATTATACAAAGTGAGTCTAGCATTTTTTTTAAACCTCGCCATAAAATAGTTTACCCAGTACTCCATTCACACTATTCCCGTGACACTCTTTCCTTTCTACACCCGCGGTGTATGTACTTTTCATCTTCGCTTAAAAGTCAAGATATACAATTTTATTTACTTGTGCCAACGCTAAATCATCAAGTATCAACTAAAACTTTTTGCATACAAGGCCAAGATGACCGCACGCCGCCATTCTGCGGGTACTCTGCCAGTCCTCCAAATATGAATACAAAGAACCCAGAAAGAGACCCGACGGCAGGACCATCAAACTTGAACATATCAGCTGTAACCATATCTACTCCCGCAGCCTTACTCATATCATATTTCATACTTATCGCCCATTCAACTTCTTCCATCATAATGCCGTGACATGTCTCTGCTATTTCTGAGTCATTTGAGCACTTTGAGACAGCGGCGGCATCTTAGGTATATTCATCCATATCTCCAAAAAACTCAATCCATCGTTTTAACACGTCACCTGTGCTTGTAAGAATATAGTGAAGAATTATAAATTACAGTTATTTAACTCCGAGACTTCCTTACCTCCCTTCAAAAGAGTTTGGTGTTCTTCTCGAAATTTTAAGCCAATCTCTCTTATAGTTTCATACTTTCTCTTTCGCGTTTCTGTTTCACTAAGTATGCTAAAAATCTTTGCAATAACGGTACATTTCTTCCTTCAACTCTGTCATACTGTCATTTGATTGCAAACTTTATTCTTACAACGAAGGCTTTTACCTCCTCGTCAAACCATGCGTCACCACTACTATACCATCCATAGACTAACACATCTTTGCACTCCCACATACCTTTTTCGCGACATCCATGATACTACCTTTTAAAATATTCCAACTGTCATCCACGTTCGAGTCCAATAGGCACACACTATTCAGCCTATCTTATATTAGACTCTCAAACATGCTTTCTACATTAGGATCTTGCAAATTTTCACTCTTAATCATTTGAAGCCCTTTAAATGGAATACGTACTAGCCTATGCATTTACTTCTTAAACATACCTCTTAACCGGCTACTAACGAAATAGTGGTCTGTGTTAAGAGTCGGGTCCCTGGAGGGTCTCGTATTCATTAAACACTTTCGTAGGCGACTATCAAATAAATCACATCTATCATACTCATTTGATCATTCCTTCCCCACGTATACGAATGTATGTCCTTATGTTAAAATTTTGAATCAAACAAAAGATTTCTTTCCACATGTAAATACACAATATGCTTATCAGCATCATTCACTCTCATATAACCATATAGTCTAAAAACGGCCTCGTAACCGGCCCTTCACATCCCCATCCAACCATTTAAGTCACTACTCTTTCATTTCCTTTAACCATATCCTGAATATCCTTTACAGAATCCCAAAACTTTTCCAGGTCATGTGTTGACGCCACGTTCACTGGAGCATATGTTGCTACCCAGGGACCGGACAACCCTTTCCTCGCTTAAGCGCTTAAATTTTCGAACCCCTTAAGTGTGTAACCCAAACGTTTGACTTAAGCGAATCAAACGGTTACACTTTCCTTAAGGTAACGATATCGATAGGGTAACCCTTTCCTTTTTGGTTTGGTTATATTGGTTACCTTTAATAGCTACGACGAGCTTGTAGCATGTTTGATAACTGACAAGAAAATAAATGGTATTTATTTAAATGCAACTTTTGAACAAAATCACAGGTTTGATAGGCTACGTAATTTATTGCGACAAACAAAGTAAAATACTACGACAAAATTTATAAAATATTTGCTTTCATAAAAATCACTGGCAATCACTTTCAACGAGTTATGACTTTAACAGCACGTTAAGAAAATCGTCCCTTAACTACCACCCAAATTAAAAAAAATCATTATGATTTGGTTTATAGTGCATCAGTATTTGTGTAATACTCTCAAACGAAAAAGAACATCAAAAAATAAGAAACCCTGGCTAGACTATCAAAGAACACGATTTCATGTTCTCAGTCGAATGACAAAACGACAAGAGTTGTAGAAAGAAATGTACAGTTGTAATTAGAATACCAACAAAAAATAGTGAATAGAAAGCGTGAAAGAGAGTATGAAACTGGAAGACAAAGTGGTTAATAATTTCGAGGAGAACACAAATCTCTTTTGTAGGGATATGAAGAAGTCTCGAGGTTGTTCATTTGCCTTCAGAATGAATAGAATTATTTTCGAGTGGTACCCTTATATATCCTTGCGAGCACAGATGACATGCTATAATGGTGGATCGTAATTTTCGGAGATTGCTATAGATGAATTTATCCAGGTCGCGATATCTAATAGTTTGCAAATAGCGGAGGTATGTGACGACATTAAGATGGAAAGCGATTAGAAGTGCCAAATATAGTAAGGCTGAGAGAGTATCTATGGTCATAGCTGAGATGATCAGATTTTTTTGTCCTGCCATTGGTGACTCTTTTTGGGTCCTTAACTTGTCTTTACGCCAGATCCCTTACAAAGTAGGTATGTATCAAATGTAACGTGTCACGATCTTTACAGACCTGCCTAGCTTCTACTTCAGTCAGTACAAGTACAGAATTATGCAAAGCACCCTAACTCAAAACCTCGCTTTCAAATATCTTCCCCATCACTCCATTCACATTGTTTCCTGCACACGTTCTACTTTCTTCATCTGCGGTATACCTTCCATCCCTGCTAAAAAATATACAGTTTCATTTTCCATTTTGTCTGAGTCTCTTACAAATATCATTACTTTATTACACTTTGAAAAAAAAACGAAGTAATGGTCTTTTGTAATAAAAGTCGAAGTACCCGAAGACAGTAGGCGTGTGATCATAATGTCAAAAGCAAGAGTTTATGCAAAAACTGCACCTTTAACAAGGTCATCAATTTGAGCATCAAAATCGACAGGCAAACAGTTAAAAGGACGATGCAAGGGGTGTCCAATGGAATATTACAGAAAGCTCAGGCTGGTAACAGGATGTTTGGATTAGGTGTTTTGGCACCGTATGTGGGCCAGAGAGTTTTCTGTGATTGTGTGGATCTCGAGGAAAACTTTGGGGTACCAAAGCCCCAAAGTACGCAGCATTGCTGCGTGCTTTGCAGTCTATATACTCGTACTTAGACGAGTGGTAGCATCACATCACCTTAGTTAGATGTTAACGTTAGCATCAAGCAGGGCAATTTGTTCTTATCAGCGTCCTTATTCATATTGTATTTGAACAAATATCTCCAAAGATTAACATCAATGAATGTGGAAATGTGTATGAATGAGAAAGTAGTAATAGAGATGAGGGTCAGGTTTGAGCTGTTCATCAACCGAGCTGCCAACACTGATCACAGTCATGAAAAAAGAAGAAGGAAAGGAAGTGACAAGGATGTAATAGTTTTAGGCGACATTGTGCTGATAAATATGAATGACCTTTTTGGCTCCGTAATGTTTTAAACAGTAATTGAAGGTACACCACGGATGTAGAAAAGAGAGTTTGTCCAAGAAATACTGTAGTTGGAGCGTTGTGTAAGCTATTTCATAACGGTTAAGGTCAGGGTACTGGATACCTTTGTTTGATTGTGCTTATCCTCAAGTTATTTTTTGGAAGTGCGAGTTGGGTAATTCAGATAAAAGCAAAAAAGTGAGAAAAGTGCGCCAGAAACCAGTACGCCAAGGAATATTTGCGATGTTACACTCGCAATCAACATTCTTAAAAGTGAGATCGGAGAGAGAGTATTGAAGGTTTTTATAAGTGCAAACTTCTTTAGCGGCGTTGCGCACTTTTTTTGGAATGGATATAAACTTCTAAACTCGCGTCAGATCGAAAATCCGTAAGACGGCGCAGGGCGCTTGCGCGAACGTTCGTGTTGTCATGTTTGTGTACGATAGCGCAATAAATGAATATTATATTCTACACATAAATGATAGTGGTTTCATACTGATAATTAAAGCAATTCGTGCAAAATTATTCCTTAACTAGTTTTCATTTCTGCCGGCATTCCCGGAGTGCAACACGTCGTTTTTTTTTGTGTAAACAAAGAAAGGGCAATAAGTGATCTGTGTTGAAAACCATAAAATAAGTAAATTGAAATTATACTTATCTGCGTTCTATGTTAAAGAAATAGCTACGCGCCTAGCGTGGAGTAAGTCGGTTTGGCAACGCCGCAGCCGCCGCGACACTTCTTAAGCGATTTTAGTTCGTACGCATTGCACATACAGATTTAAATTGCATAACACTTTAAGAGGTAACCCTTTAAGTTATGGTAAGTGGTTGTAACCTTTAAAATATAGCGCTTACAAAACCCTTTTGATAGGGTTTTTGCGAGGAAAGAGTATGGTAAGAAAACCCTTTCGTAAAACCCATTCAAAAACACCTAAACGGCTTACCAGTACGGTCCCTGTTGCTACCACCAGAACAGTCTCGGTCCCTGCTAAGCGAGATGAAGATGGTACCCTCCCCAGCGCTAGCGTGATCACTCAGAGAACACCAGACCACAGGGCCAACCCACTACCGGTGACATCAAAAGTATCAATGCCTTTTCGCTTAGCCTCCGTTCGCATCGTCTCCAGGGAACGCCCTAACCCTCTGCGGTAATTTTTAGGATCAGAATTGCAGTCCAATGGATTGACAGAGATCGCAAAGTGAAGGCTTGTGGCCAATGATCCTTGGTATACCTTGATTACTAAAAGACGCTTATAATAAACACACTTTCCAGGTGGTCCTCTTATCATCAGAACAGCATTTGATGATCACGATAAAATGAAACAAAGAAAGTCTTCGAATTGTATATGTCTTGTAATTACAAGTGTTATGACTATATTACAGTAAATTATGTTTTTGCGTTCGGAAAGCATTTGATCAGGTTGGAGGAAGGAAGGAAGGAATTTCAATTAAATTTTTCGAGACATCAAGTTTGTCAATTTTGCAGTTTCTTGATCCAAAAAAGTTGTTAGCCCAGAAACGTTAATCTAGAGTTGCAAAACAAATGTATTTTCTGTGTCAGTTACGAAACTAACTTTAAAAACTTTCTGGCAACGATGCGTTGCATGGATTAGACTGGGCAGGAATATTTAGTTTAGGAGATACATGCATAACCAAGACTGTTGGGCAGAATTGTGCTTCGCCTATGTATGTGTATCAACAGAGGATTGTAATCAAAAACATAATTTATATGTAACATGTGTTCATAATATCAAGCGATGTTAGGTTAGCTGCGAATAAAGCTAAAAGGAGCGCTTGGTTCGGTTCGTTTGGAACTGTAGATCTGAAAAAAAATATGTTATGTTTACCTTCTTCAGTCATAAAAAACGAAAGAATATTAAAAATGAAATAACAAAAACTATTAATTATGAAACCCAAAAGAAGCACGCACGTACTTCGAAACCTAAGTGCTCATTAATAGAATGAACCTAATTTTTTTCATGAAAAGGCCACGGAATAGCAGACATTAGTACTGCTCATTTGCTCATACGCTTTTGGAAATGGATATTGGACGTTTTTCGACAAAATGTTTCAATATTTACAGCAGGTCATAAGAGAGGATAAAAGTTCTCACATACAATTCAGATTTTTCTGATACTGAAGATAAGATGTACTTCTGGTAGGTACTTACGTATAAAAATATTTTTTTGTGTTTGAGAGGTCAGCAAACAAGCACACGGTTCACCAGATGGTAAGAAACACCCGTGGCCTTCCGACGCTATCGATGGTAAAGATAAGTCGCTATCCATGTTATTTATTATTAACATACACTTACGCACACACGGAGACGGCCGCACGCACACCTGTATGTCCATAGTCACACTTGCAAACGCTTACTTGTAATTTTGTTTGCACACGAATTGACTCACTAATATTATCGTATGTAGGTTTGTCTATTTTAATTACGCTTTCCTTTACAGTGTAATGCATTCTGTTTTCTATGGTAGAGGAGCCGAAGGAGGAATTTTTGCATTAAGTTATGCGCGTCAGATTAAGATATAGAATTTACCCTGTACCATTGCTAAACACCTCCATTATGTAACAAATCTTTATAAAGAGGCGTGCATGTAGGGTTGTCTGTCTAATTTTTTTTTGGCTTGATAATATACTCGAGCATGTGAGAATAAGGTACAGCGGGTTTATTGCAAGCCATTAAGTGCAAGTTTTTTGATGATATAAACTACTAGACTTACAGGAGTAAGGTATTTTTTGATATTGCAAGGTAAACAAGCAGACAGATTTCCTGATGAAGTTCACGCAGCCTAGAGACACCGAAGGTGGTAATGATGCGTTGCCAACCTTAGGCCGGGATGTTAGGCCTCGTTCAAAAGTAATTTTACCGGCTTCCTTATCTTCCGAACCGGAACACGTCAATGGCAAACGCTGACATTATGGCGACAGAAACTTTCAAAAACCAAGTCATCTTTGCTCATTGTCCATTACGGTAAACTGCCTGATTGATATATTTCTGTCATCAGAGATAAATTAGACATATACCTACCTACACTATTAATATTTGATGTGCTCGCCTATTAACAAGTGACTGCTATTGTTCTTTTAACTTCTAGACGCTCAAAGCACCGCTCAATGTCCCGTTTTGCTCTATACCCGCCTCTTACTAGTTGCCAGACAGAGATTGATGACTCGGTCGGACCAACAGGGTCGCCAACTTTCTTGAGCAGAATCTTTTTGAGCGAGGAGTAAATGCGATAGAGTAGAAGATAATAAAGACGCCATACCTGTTTTTTAGAATATCAACGACTGGTGTCCATTTTTTCTCAAACATTAAGGTTTGCGTTCCTCGCCAACGGTCGTTCATCAGGTCTGCTATTGATGCATTTACTATTTTCAAAAATCCACATTTATCTAGTAAAAATAAAAGTGCTGTAAACAATTACGATTAAGGAAATTACTTATAAAGAATTGTCAAAGAAGATATACAATGCGAATGTCAATTGATAATAATAATAATAATAAATGTCTTTATTTGCTTTGAAGTGGGGTACATGAAAGGTCTTATGTTATTTATTTTACATTTTCACCTACTTCACCAGTACAACTGGTATGCAAATTCTACAACAAATTGCAAAACGAATAATTATACAGTATTTTTACTTATACATTTATACTTTTGTTAATTGAATAAGTATTACAAAAAAATTAATACGAGTTCAACAATTAAAAATAATTATACGAAGTCAATGATTTAAAAAAATTTAAGACATAACAAAACAACAAAAAAAAAACTATAAATACTATTACATTAATTACATCCTTCTATTATAATTTGATTAAATAATTCTTATATGTCAATGTAGAATTATGATGTAGGTAGGTAATTATGATGTAGGTACCTGGGCAGACCTAAGTTGAGATTCCACGATCAAATAGCTTGTGTTCTGCCCAGAGTCTCCGAATCTGGCGAGTTTGTAGGAAAATGAATGTGGAGGAAGCTTGGCAGGTCTGTAAGGATCGTAACATTTGTCACTCGATACTCTCTGCTTGCCAATAAGGTACTTGGCGTTTAGATATGAATGTATGTGTGTAATTAATTTCTATGTAAGAAGTTCACGCAGCCTAGAGACATTGAATGTGGTAATGATGCGTTGCCAACCTACTATCTGACCGGACACACGTCGCACGGTGACCTACCGGTAGCAATGCCACCAACTGGGACTAATTATGTCAAACAATCCAGGAACGATTGGAATGTAGGTACTAAACAAAATGTTCCTATTCTCTATTTCTATAAGTCTCCCCTACAGGCGGCTCAAAGAACTTGGAAACTTAAGGATTCAAGTTACGTTATTATTTCTTCGTGTTCCATGCGCGCACGCATTTAGTCACGCACATAGGCGGAAAAGCACACTAACGCGGGCGTGCATGTGAACTCTTAGACATACATTATGACAGATATTCGTTATCAAACTTGTTATTGTTAATAGCCAGTTGTCATTTTTAAGATGGACTATAAGCCAGACGCAAAGATGGCTACTGACTGGCTGACTGTTCAATCTCTGTACCAGAATACGATAATTTCCAAACTAATGATTTGGAGTGCCAAGAATAGGGCGCTGGATTTCAATCTGCTCATTATCACAGAATTCTGACACAATGAAGAAAAAGCGTTAGATCGCTGCCCTCTCCTTAGAAATTGCCTCACAGCTAAGTAGGCGCAGGATGGTATCTAATAGATCTGAATTGGCTAAAGGTTAGGAACTTCGAAACTAGTAATCTGATATTGGAATCTGCCTTATTTAAGTTATCGGTCAACGAACAAGCATGCGGGTCTCCCGTTGGTAAGAGGCATCTATGGCCTATAGACACCGTAAATGTTATAGTGCGTCGCTGTCCTGTCGCCGGGATGTTAAGCCTAATGTGCAGTAGTCTATCGGCTACTCTTCCCTCCGGGCTGGACCATGACCGCTAGATCCTTTACTTGGGCAGGTGGTTAACGCAACAAAACCATATAACTACATTTTGACAGTGCTTGTCTCTTATGAGCTGCCTGGCAGAGAGGCAAAAGGCCATGTGGGACATTCATATATCCTTAAACTAATGCCAAAACTAAGTTTACCTGTATACGCCTCCACAAGCAACTGACCGAAGAAGTTTGGAACCAAGAAGTTCAGACAATCTTGTACTTCGTATAGTGTATCGTTTATTATTCTAGCATGTTGCTTCGTTTTGATCTCGACTATCGAAAGGAGGTTATCTTGCATAGTTTCGTTGAAGCTGTGGACTGATTTACTGTTAATCATCTGCTTATTGTTTTTGTGTATCTTATTGTACCTAGCAAATTTTCATTTATAACTAATACGGTCATTATAAACTGATAAAAAAATGTGAAATAAGACAACCTTAATAAGTTTCTTCTCCCCGATTTTTCTGGGAGTGGCCTCATTCCGATCCGGTAGTGGATATTAGAATTATATAATCTAGTCACATGAACCGCTGGTATCTGCAGTCAGAATTAGCAGCATGAAGATTTTTATTTACTTCACATATGCCGTGGGCCAGAAAAAATATTGAATAGGTAGTCAAAATGTATGAAGGTATAATTGGAGAACTTGCTTCTGATTGAGGAATGAGGATGACCTATGGCATAATAGGTATAGCTCTAATATATTACAGAATATATAAAGTTACATACGTGCTAATTTTTGAAACTACAGTCATTTGAGAGCTAAGTTCTTAAAGAAAGAAAGAGGCAAAGGTTGAGAACCGTAGCCTGAAGAGCGAGATCACAACGTGGGTAAAAATTAATAGGTAGATTAGTATTCTTACAGCACAGCCTGGTGTAAAATACAATGGGCAGCTGCTACTTCGTCAGGGAGTTGGTTCTTGCATTTGTGCACTGTTTCAAAATGCCTGACGTCTTCAAAGTTTTTAATCAGTGAATGGAAATGGGCTCTAATTTCTTCGATTTTCTCCACTGGATTGATCAGGCAATGCTCTATAATTTCTACCATCTGCGAAGAATAATAGAGACTGTGTTGTTTAAAAATAAACGTCCCATTTTTTGTGTATTCACCATTAGGTACCTACCAATTTCTAATGAAAAACTAGTCATTGATAATAGAAAAAAACATAAGCCATTCGAACTCATGTTAAACAGCTTTAGAAGTCTAAACCGAACTCATAATATGTAGCTGTTATGAAGAGATAAATTGTAGATTAAAATTAATTGGCGTTTCTGAAACTAAATGTAATCAACTAGAAGCAGTTAAATTTAAATTATTCGGACGACCTGTGAACTTGTCTCTACAATTTTCTATGTTTTGATTGATAACGCTAGTCGTTGAAAGCACTTTTTTATTGCAAATCAAATATTAAAAATGGCTTTACTTAATATTTTTAAATGGGTCTTAATCTTCTCCAAATGTTTTAACGTGAGAATATCGATTTTATAACATTTGAAATAAATTAATATTATTAACCAATAGCAATAGTGGAAGGCACATTATAGCCTGTGCGTCCACTATTTCTGATTGCAGACAATCGCACTCAGATATATCAATTAACATTTGATATATCATTAAGTCATAATTCTGTATTAAAATCGAGACTTAATGATTGATTAAAAGATAATTGACGTCGAGTGAAATATTCAGACATCCTTAATTAACTAAAATTTTTTAAGAAAGAAAAAAATTCGCCCCATTCTGAATTTGAAACTGTACCCTTTCGTCTCAAGGCGACGACTACCATAACTATTTAGCTACTTGTTGAGAAATTAAATGGTGTGGCAAAATTTTTAATTCCTACATTAGTATATACTACATACCATACATACTACATTAGTACATACTACATTAGTATATACTACATGCCATTTCGTTGTTAATGTAGTTTACCAATTCCAGGAAAGTATTCATTGCGTGGAGAGATCTATTCTTCAAGCCTATATAATTGTTTCTTCCCAACATAAACAGATTTCTTGCTACATGTAGTATATACTAATGTAGGAATTAAATTAATATTATGTTGTATTAATATTATGGTACTATCATTTTATTTGTAAATTATTGTAGGTACTACTATTTTATTTAAGTGTTATCCGAGGGTAGTGTCAAGAGTCTCCGAAACCAGCGTTTGTGTATATATCAATGTGGAGGAAGCTAGGCATGTGAGGATCTTGACATTTAGCACTCGGTAATCTCAGCCTCCGTTGCGGACTTGGCGTGAAGATATATGCTCTATTCAGCTTTTTTTAAACGTGATTTAGTTTTAGGTAGGTACTATCCGATCGTCGTCGGACTTGAGGTCCCGGGTTGGTTTGCCTCTAATCAAATTGTGGGACTTCGTGTCTTCGGCTAGTCGTGGGTTGCGGTTGTGCCTTTGCCTATTTCTTCGGGGATATGGTCGTGAAGATACTTTATTTTTCTACCAACAAACATAAAAAAAACAACATTAACATAATCTTCACAGCTGGATCTTATTTTCCTCCCCCTCCCCCCGCCAATCGTTGGTGTGTCTGCTAACTCTGTTGCACTACCGAAAAAAAACACAAAACAATAATCACCTCTTCCAATGTAATAACATAATTAGTAAAATCTTGAAAGTATTTAACTTTGTAGAATTTGATTATGGAACTCCTCAATTCCTTCGCCATTTCGTTGTTAATGTAGTTTACCAAATCCAGGAAAGTATTCATTGCGTGGAGAGATCTATTCTTCAAGCCGATATAATTGTTTCTTCCCAACATAAACAGATTTCTTGCTAGGGCGTAGGATTCAGTCACTAAATAGTATTTAGAGTCGATGTTTAGGTATGCATTTTCCGTGCACTGAAAAATTTATAACATTTAGTCTAAATATAGAAAAGGCGTTATAAATTACATTTCATCCTTTAAAAATATCTGATTAAAAAAATTGTCCAAATTTAGTTTTATTTTGTTAAAATACTCTCGTATTTTAAGTATAAATTCATACCTTGTAGGAACATAATAAAACATACGCTAACAATAACAAACAAATCCTGGAGGAATACATTAGGTACCACTGTTTAAGACATTTCAAAATATTAAAATTGTAGGTAGGTATTGTAATTAAATACAATGTATTTTAATGTACTTACTTCCTCGTGATGTGTAATGGAAAAATACATAATTGAATTATTTATGTTGCGAAAAATTACATTCGTATAGCGCAGCGTTTCCCAATAAGGGTCGCGTTCGCAATGGCCCGGTATCAACCCATCAATATATTAATATACTAGCTGCGCCCCGCGGTTTCACCCGCGTAAGTCCCAATCCCGCAGGAACTCCGGGATAAAAAGTAGCCTATATGTTATTCTGGGTCTTCAGCTACCTACATACCAAATTTCATCGTAATCGGCTTCGTAGTTTTTGCGTGAAAGAGTAACAAACATCCATACATACAAACTTTCGCATTTATAATATTAATAGGATTGGGTTGCAATATTCCAGGCTGGTTTTAAGGGTCCATGTATACTAAAATACGTCAACAGTATAATGTTTTTTTTTTCATACAAAGCAATTACGGATCTTGGTGAAAAAAATACACAAGATTAAGATGAATATGCTTTATAAGACTAGTGTTTCCAAAACACGATTCATTTTACTTTGCTCGATAAAAAAAATAAAAAAATTAGCCCTTTTCAATTTTGGAAGCAAAACCCAACTGTCTACTTCAATTATAAAAATATCGACACCAGATTTAATTAAACATAGATAAGTACTATACCTAAAAGATAAGTGTTTCAGTTTTTATACTTTTTTTCAAATTACTTTTATAGTGTCAAAAATAGTGATTTGTCGCTTAAGACGTTTACTTTAGAGCGCAATATTTCATAGTAATCATGGAACGGGGGAGTTCGGCGATTGGCTCTTCTGGCTGACTAAGTATGGGGCCTTACTAATAAATGTAGAAAACGACTAGCAGTGGAACCACACCTTGGGACAAAACTTACGTTCCTATCCGCGAACTTGGATTGAAAACAAGCAGAGGCTCCATAATTCGCACTAAATATGCGATACCGAAATAATAAATAACCTAGACATTTTTTACTAACAATGGGTGTCTTACTCTCTCTTACTCAAGATGTCTTATTAGTACACCTAGATTAAAGTAACAGGAAGCCGGGGGTGAAAAAATATTCTTTGGGTCACGACGGGGCATTGTGAAAATTACCGGGCCATGGCAGAACAATGTTTGAGAAACAGTGGTATAGATTCTCTTTATTATATTAGGTATATTCGTTACGACGGTAAACAATGATTCAGAATTAGAAATCTGCGTCTTATCTAAATATTTCGATTACGGGAAGTGACAACCCCATCGGCAACAATGCATTTAGGCTTACCTAAGTTACTCATAAGATATCTAGGCCAGTAACATTATAAGTAACAATAAGCTTAAGTATATTATATGTATAAATATACAGTTGTCTCTTACCATTTGGAGAGCCTGTGCTTGTTTTAATTATAGTAAATGTAAATTTACGTTAACCATTTTAACATTGGTTTCACCTCTCCCAAAAAAATACATCGCTAAATATTTTGGAGAGCGAAACATTCGAGAATAGCTGAAATATTTGTTACATACATACATACATATCTTTACGCCAAGTCCCTTACGGGGTAGGCAGAGAGTATCGAGTGCCAGACCTCACGATCCTGACAAACCTGTCTTGCTTCCTTCACATTCATTAACCTTTTCATACAAACACGCCGGTTTCGGAGACTCTTGGCACCACCAATATATTTGTTAAAGCCCAAAATGACTAATACAGGAAAACCGGAGAAATGTGCAAGGAAAACAGGAAAATTTACTTTTATTTTTATAAACAAGCTAAATAGACTATAATATCAAACATTTGACGTTGATGAAACGATGAAGACAGTACAAAGTTTCATGTGTATATAAAAAAAAGTATCTTCACCTTCTTATTCGATATAGACAGAGGTACAACCACAACTAGCTGAAGATACCAAGTCCCACATGTGATAGGTGGCAAACCTAGCGTCAACTAGGCAAATATGCCTGCAATCCCGTACAGTGTATATTTAAAAAAATTACAACATTTTACAACAATATTTATTACATATTATTAAATACAACTAGTTGATATACAAATTGTAAAATTATTATTACATTATTATAATTCCCTTACAAATAATATATTATTATTACTATGTATGTTATGCTTGAGCTGACGTATCTGAAAATAAAAAGAAAATATATTTTCATATTATGTGAAATCGAACAATTTAGAGCACAACTAGCATGACAATCTTCCAGAAAGCAGAAGATTGTGTAGCAATTTCAAAACAAAAAGAGTGAATTTTGTTCTTTTTTCATGATATTGAAAGGCAAACAAGCAAACGGATGATTGAGATATTAAAGAATTCACGCCGTGTAGAAACACCAAAGATGGTTATGGTGCGTCGCCAAACTGAGGCCGGGACGTTAGGCCACGAACAAAAGTAAGTTTACCGGCTACCTTACCCTCCGAATCGGAACACGTCAATTGTAAGCGCTGACATTATGGCGGCAGGAATAGGTAAGGCGGTGGTATCAATCCGGGCGAGATGTTGTGAAACTATACCACCTAATCAAATGTCACGGTGTTAAGTGACAGTAAGCCTATGCTCGCCTTTTACGAGCAGCCTGGCACAGGAAGGCAGATGGTCTATTCTGCAAGGGAGCCAGGACAAACATAAGGAAAATGTTCATTGAGTGCGTTTCAAAAATGGTCTATGTGGCTAAAAATGGACAGTAGGAAACAATTTTAACATATTTTTAGAATACTAGTCTGTCAGTATAAAATCAATTATTATCATAACTTATTTAGAGCTAGTTTTTATCGGCCGCGTAGCTCGCGTTTAAGTCATTAAAAACAGTATCTTAAGTTACTTTTAATACCTCCAAGAATATGTAAACAATAATTCACTAATATAATAATCAGATAAGAGAGCTTAGGATTAATTGCTCCTCATGTCAATCTTTTACTAGTAATAATGTGTTATGTAATACTAATAAATTTGTATAGAATAAGGAAAAAAGACAAGCCCGCTGAGTTTTCTTATGTATATTCTCAGTGTGTGGCTGCGTTCCGATCTGGTGGTAGTTTTAGTATTATATAGATTAATCTCAAGTGCCTCTTGTAAGGTGAATGTAAATAAAAATATTTCTACTCTAAAAAGTTCTATTCTATTCTAATAAGTTTCATGGTGATTGGTTAAGTAATTTACGCTTGAAAATGTAACAAACTTACATACGCATTTATAATATTGTTAGTGCCTCGACCCGACACACTCCGCCCGTCAACAGTATGAGCTAATATTAAATGTGGAGCACATTGAATTTTCAAACATCACGCAAATAAGCAAACCTAAATATGCACACATGTGCACACACGCATAGTTCAAAGTACCGCTAGAATAATAGATTCCATACCACATAATTAGTCCTTGTGCAAGAATTTGTTGAAGGCGGCGTATGACGTCTCAATGTCGAATACCAACTGGCGCACCTGCGTCTCGGACAGCTCGTCTGAGGCGGACATCTCGGAGAGCTTCTCCAGCCATTCTTGTACCTTAAATACAAACATGGAATAGAACAATTTAAGCGCATGGGTACCACGTCGCGATTTAATAAATCTTTTTTTGAAAGATAGTAAATGGTTTCTTTTTTTTTTGAAATGGCTAATATGTTGCTAGCCGCGAGGTTTTTACAACTTCACTGGGCTATGAAATGGTTTCAAAATAGTCCTACATAAATAAATTTTATTACCATCATTATACTAGTAGCTTTAATAATGTTTAAATACACTTATTTTGACAACCTCATTTTTGTGTAGTATTAACTATAACTAAGAAACAACTAGTTGTTAAAACTAATATGGGACCACCTCGGAATAC
Organism: Calephelis nemesis; assembly: GCA_002245505.1. NCBI lineage: Eukaryota > Metazoa > Arthropoda > Insecta > Lepidoptera > Riodinidae > Calephelis > Calephelis nemesis. The sequence continues at coordinate 40,726 of NJDD01000721.1, forward strand.
CAAACGGCAATTCTTCAAACTTTTTTCTTTATATCAAAATAACAAAAGACAAACATAATGACAACATTATTTAAGTAACGCAACCTATAGTAAGTATATTATTCTATAGAAACTACATAACAATCAAATATAGAATTTTCTAAGCAAAGTAAGTAATTTAAATTTGAATCCTGATCATTAGTTGCTTTTACTCTACCGTGGGTGCTGTGGTTCCAATGGGAGATCAAAACAAAACTTTAAATTATGGCAAAAATAACAGGCAGAAGCTAGTACCCCATAAACCAATCTTACTTTAATTTTGCCTTCAAAGTCTTCGGGCAGCATGGTAAGGCGATCCATGGCATCTCTCAAGTCCAACAACTCGGGTTGAATCATATCCATAGCATGGAAATTTAACTTTAATTTGTCCATTAATGTGATGAATAGCTACAACAAATAAGTTTATTAGCATTATTAAAAACAAAAAGATTGTAAAGATTGTTCAACCTTCTGTGTTGGTCCGGGCTTCTTTGCAGAATAGACCATCTGCCTTCCTGCCAGGCAGCTCGTAAAAGGCGAGCATAGGCTTACCGTCACTACCACCGTGACATCTGACTAGGTGGTAGAGTTTCACAGCAACAAACTCGGATTGGTACCTTACCTATTTCTGCCGCCATAACGTCATGACGTGTTCCGGTTTGGAGGGTAAGGGTAAACTTACTTTTGCGCAAGGCCTAGCATACCGGCGTCAGGTTGGCAACGCACCATAACCACCTTTGGTGTCTCTAGGCGGCGTGAATTTCTTACCATCAGGAAATCTGTCTGCTTGTTTGCCTTCCAATGTCATAAAAAAAATAACAAAGTTCATTGATTTTGTAAAAACAATCAAAATCACAACTACTACAATCTGTCCTAGTGATTTAAAAAACCAACAAGTTTTTGCTCTGAGAATGCTGGGAATAAGTCCTAAGCTGGTCTTTATAGGTGGAAACAATTGAATTCTAACAACAATAGAAATCTAACAAATCTCCAAGAATTCAGGGCGAAACAAAGAATCTTGACTGCCACAAAGGCGTAAGCTAGCTATTGAAATGATCCTTATGGTACATAGGTGTCTACTGTATATCCATTCACAAATCTTTAAGGTCATGATAATATTATACTTACAGACACAATTTCGGCAATATATTTATTAGTATTGCCCTTGTCATCTTTGATCAAGTTTGGTTTGTTTTCCCTTATCCTTTCAAGAGCAGCTGGACAGTCTAACTGCAAAAAAATACAAGTGTACAAGTTAGAACCTATGGATAATGAAATTTGGAGATTCGTTAACATTAATATCAAGAGTAAATAAATATACTTACGAGGGTCAAACTGAAAGTTCTTAGAAAATCAAAAACTAAGCATTCTAGCAAGTTATTAGTTTTATTTTAACTTTTTAAAATAACATCGCTGCATTCGATGGAACCATTGAGAAAAGCACCTTGCCCACTCGGCCTTAGGGGTCTCTTCGACGGCGTTTTGAAACGCAGCCACTGCTTCTTCGGCGTCCATATAATGTTTTCCTCGAAGTTTTTCTTTTATTTTCGGGAATAAATAAAAATCGCAGGGTGCGAGGTCGGGGCTATACGGCGGGTGACCCAGTAATTCCACGTCCTGAGGTCGCCAAATAGTCGATCGTTTGCCTGGCGGTGTGCGACGAGGCGTTGTCGTGATGAAGGAGGATCCTGCTGCGAGGTCGTTTCTCTCGAACTTTTTCCAAGA